>CAUZXS010000346.1:7500-87500 GCA_963585895.1 Sepioteuthis lessoniana
ACACAACACATCCATCTGCATATACACATACTCGCTACTTAAGACATAATAAAGATTTGCCTAGTCAGCTGGGGCTGTAGAATACACCGACTGCACCTCTGCAGAGAGTTAAGACCCCTCTCCCCAACGAGTGTCCGGGATATGACACAAAACAATCTGATGGTGAGCTGTCAGTGATGCTGAAGCTTTAGGGAATATGGACCACCACTTCATTGCCATTGCTCTCAGGTCCTCTATGGCCTGGAATGGTAGCACCTGATAGGGCCCTATCTATAGGTTTAATAGAACTAACTGCATACTTATGCTAAAGTGAATTGTTTGAATTACAACTGTTTGACTAAACTGAATAGCTCGAAATAGAAATGTTTTTGACGATTAAACTGTACTCACATTCAAACTGCATGCTTATGCCAAACTGAATTGTTTGAAATGGAACTGTTTTTGACATTGAAACTCTACTTACACAAAACTGAATTGTTTAATATAGAACTGTTTTAACATTCAACTGTGTGTAAACAAAATTTGTACTTATACTTAGCTGAATTAGAACTGTTTGAATAAATTGAATAGCTTGAAATAGAAGTGTTTTTGACAAACTGTGTACTCAGGCTAAACTGAACTGTTTGAAATAGAACTGATTATTTGTAAAAAGAAAATGGATTTGGCGTTAAATAACCTCCAAAGGTTGATATGCCATAAAACCTAAACAACCAACTTATAAAGATATCTTCAGATGCATATACACAACACTTATATGCATACATACTCATATACATTTCTTCCTACATACTCATATAAACATGCATATGCATAACTGTACCTGAATATGTGCCTTTTAGAAGAGTTTATATTGTTACACCTAATTATTTCACTAGAAATAGACTTAATTGAGAACTGCACCAACCTGACCCAGAACTTTGCAAGAACCAAATTGAAGATTATGTCTTATTTTATTTATATATATATATATATATATATATATATATATATATATATATAAAAATTCAATGAAATTTCAAGAATCATTTTTGGCATTCTTTCAGACGAAAAGTGTAAAAATTATTTATAAGATTTTCAGTTGACTAATTGGATAGCTCGATGCTGAGGGTACTCCTCCCTGCCCAGAATAAGTCTAATAATTTAGTAGGTTAGTTTTAAATGTTAAAAGTAAGTGTAGTGAAAATTAGGATGAAAATCACCACTCACCTCAGCTCAAACATCAGCGCATATATTCCGTGTGCAAGATTTTTTTTTTTTTTTTAACTGGAAAAACATCGCAGCCCTGAGTGAGCTTATATAGCAAATGGTCATGTATCTTCACACCGGCAGTCACGTAAAACCATGGAGAGTGAAGATGTGAATGCAAATGAGGGCAGGCAGAAAAGAACATAAAAACAACGAACGTCGTCACTCGGGGCGTTTTGCTTATGCGTTGGACAAGAATGGATTAGAGGAGAAGTGGAGGTCAGTTTAAAGAGATAAAGGAGAAGAGAATTATCGAATACGGAGGTTTTGGCTAATGACTGCGGGTTTTTACAGTGGAGAGACGCAGTGGCAATTCTACCAGGCACAGTAAGATACCAAATATAAATGGGGGTTCATACCTTACCCAAGAGTATTAGTCCGAAAGTGAATGAAATAGCATGACCGGAGCTTCAACTTGCTTATTTAGAGGCGGTCGGCCAGCACTTTAGTCATAATGCCACAGGGGACTCCATGCAAAAAATGTCTAATATTTTAGTAAATTAAGTAAAAGTTGGCGACTGTTGTCGAGGGCAACCAGAAGGCTCCCTTTTCAATAGCTACTACACTGAGGTGTAGAGGAGGACGCTACTCCTTTCCCTGGATTGCTCTACTTTACCCTTGATACGTACCTTATATTGCTAAGTGTTAAGCAAGAAGGTATCAAGTACCATTTTAAAGTCTTTGGTATGACGCGACCTGGGATTGAACCCAGGTCTCCCAGACCATTGGCAAACACTCTACCCACTGGGCTAACCAAATATAAGGCATATCAACTTTTGATGGTCATCTAATACCAAAGCCAACCTTATAGAAGGACAGTAGCGGTACTATTTACCTTGTAGCTTGGGGGGGGATAAGAGAGTTAATATTTTTCCCAATGGCATTAGTCTCAAAGTGAACATAATAGATGAATTGATTAAAACTTGCTTATTATGTCACAGTCCAGTATATTACCCACAATGCCACAGGGACTCTCCAACAAATGAGCAAAAATCCTCCCATTATGAAAATCTTTTATATACAGTTTCATTCAACACTTCCTTTTAGTCTTTAAAAAAAAAAAAAAAAAAAAAAATTGTCTTCCTATTGAATGTTTAAAAATTCCATCAATGTTGCCATTCTTCTATGGTATAGCTATTGATTTAGAGCAGTTGGTAGGTCCTACTCTTTCTCCTGCAGACAATTTTTAAAAACTAATTTTGGTATTATATTCTGTAATAATAGTTGGGTTTTTTTTTCATACTATATCCTAAAGGTTATTGTTTTGCTAGTTTCATTTCCTTCAGTGTTGGGTGGAAGAATACTTTTTAAGGTAAAAATCACACACCCGTTGAAAATACTAAATATTTTTTTTAAGGTTTTCTTTGTTTAATGGCATGTCAACATTTGCAGGTTATTTAATGCCAAAGCCATCCTTGTAGAAAAACAGCAATAGTTTTGTTTGAAAGACACAGTCAAGCACTTTTAGCTATAATACTATGGGGACTTCTCTCCACTCCTCACAAAATGTCTTATAATTTAGTAGGTTAGTTTTAAATGTTAAAAGTATTATTTAGTAACATTATACCATACCCTAAAGTTTATTGCTTTAGTGTCAAGTTACTAGCTGCCTTTTTTTGTGGTGTTTTATGTTAAGATCACTCTCCCTCACTCTTTAAGTACTCAAATTCTTTTAAAATTTCATTTATAGTAAATAAAACATCTTTCTTCTTCTGGTTGGTTTGTTTGGTTTTCATGGCATATCAACCATTGTAGGTTATTTAATGCCAAATCCTCTTTATACATATATATTAAAGATATATGATTTGGTTTGATTGGGTTTTATGGCATACCAACCATTATAGGTTCTTTAATGTCAAATCTTCTTTATACATATTAAATAAATATATGATTTGGTTTCGTTTTCTGGCATACCAACCATTGTAGGTTATTTAATGCCAAATTCTGTTTTTACATATATATTAAATATATATATGTGATTGGTAAACACATTTTATAAGTAACATTTTCAAACAAGTTGAACTCATTTTTAGTACATGGTTAAATGGTTTCAAGTATTTCTATCTAACATGAATAATTTTATTTACTAGGAATCCTTTGCTTGCTAACAGTTGAACAGTTTCAAATATTGCTATGTCACTAACAATTTAACATCAGTCCTTTGTTTGCACACATTTAAATGGATATATAATTTTAAGTGAATAGTTTGTAAGTAATTTCATTTTTAAACGAGTTAAAATTAATTTGTTTGCATACAAGTACTGCCATTGTTTCTACATAGTTAGATGGTTTTAATTATTGCAATCTAATACTAATAATTATATTCAATATAAATCAATTGTTTGCAGACAGTGAAGTGGTTACAAGTATTGCTATTTAACACTAATGATTCTATTTATTCATTTACACACAGTACAATTGTTCCAAGTATTGTTATGCAATACCAATAATTCAATTTAAGTACACTGATAAAAAGTTTCAAGTATTGTAATTCAACACTAATAATTCTATTCAACATTACTTATTCATGAACACAGTTAAATGGTTTCAAGGATTGCTATGTATCGGTAACAATTCAATCAAATATCAGTCATTTGTTTACACACAGTTAAATGTTCAAACAGTTCTGTTTCTAATGATACAATTCAACCTAAGTCATTTGTTTGCACTGTGTCTAAATGTCAAACAGTTCTATTTAATTCATAGGTGCCAACTCTCCGAGTCAGATTGACTCTTTGAGCAATAGCAATGAAGAAGCACTCTACATTTCCAAAAGCTCAAGGACTGGAGCCTCACCATCAAATAGTGTCATATCCAGCACACTAATTGGGGGGTGGAGGTCTTACCCACTCTGCCAGGATGCAGTCAGTATATTCTATAGCCAGCGCTATCTTCCTAAATCTAAAAGTTATATCAAATTCTGAAGCGTGTGTGTGTGTGTGTAAATTGTAATGTCCCTATGTAAACTGGATAACATAATTGGGTTTGGTTTAATGGCATCTCAACCATTGTAGGTTATTTAATTCCAAATCCATTTTCATACATATAAGCAGTTCTATTTCAAACTATTCCATTTAGCATAAGTATACAGTTTAAATGTCAAAAACAGTTCTATTTCAAACAAGCCTGAGCTCTTGATTTTTTTTTTTGCACACAGTTAAATGGTTTGCCATGATTCTAAACTATTCAGTTTAGCAATAGTACAGTCTTGTTTACACAGTTAAATAAAAAAAACAGTTAATTCCAAACAATTCAGTTAAGTGTAATTACACGGTTTAGGTCAATTTGATCCCTAGATAGGACCCTATCAGGTGCTACCACTCCAGGCGAGAGTGGACCTGGGTGTAATGGTAATGAAGGGTACTCTGCATTCATCAAAACTCTGGCCTCATCATCAGATTGTTTAGTGTCAGGACATTCATTGAGGGGAGGTCTTAACCCTCTGCAGAGATGCAGTCAGTATATTCTGCAGCCCTAGCTGACTGAGCCAAACTTCATTGGATTTATTTAATACTGAAAATTGAGTCATTAATGAATGTTTGATTGTAACAATACCTATATTTTCTATGATTCATTGCATTTTGGTTTATTTCTCTCTAATGATTTGTTTGCACATTATTATGACAGCAATAACTCCTATCCAATACAAATAATTTGCACAAAGTCATATGGTTTCAAGTATTCTTATTTAATACAAAAAATTTAAATAATTATATCATTCCAATTAACTATTTCTATTAAATAATAATCATTTGTTTGCTGTTATATGGTTTCAAATAATTAGCAATAATAATCCTCAGTAAACAATTATAGCTTCAAGTAACCATTCTTAATACTTTAGTTGACTTTACTTGAGGGTGACCCGAAGGTTGGCTTTTTAATAGCTACTACGCCAAGGTGTAGGGGGAGGGCACTACTCCATTCCTAGGATTGCTCTACTTTACCCTTGATCCTTACCTTATAGTACTGAGTGCTAAGCAAGGTGGCATCAAATACCATTTTTTGAGTCTTTGGTGTGACTTGACCTGGTTATTGCACCCTGGTCTCCTAGATCATAGGCAAACACTCTACTCATTAGCCTAATGGCCCGGTAATAGTTTTATACATATATATTTAATATATATGATTTAGTTTGGTTGGGTTTTATGACATATCAACCATCATAGGCTATTTAATGCCAAATCCTGTTTATACACATATATTGAAGATATGATTTGTAAACATATTTTAATGATATTTTTAAATGAGCCCAAGTTAATTTTTTTGCACACAGTTAAATGGTTTTTGATTTGGTTTCTTTGTTTAACGGTATATAAACCTTCATAGGTCATTTAATGCCAAAGCCATCCTTCTAGAAGAACAGTAGTGGTACTATTTAACCCATAGTTAGGAAGATAAGGGGATTCATACCTTTCCCAAGGGTATTTGTCTGAAAGTGAACGTAATAGCACAATCGGAGTTCAAACTTGCTTACTTCGATTCTGCAGTCCATCACTTTAAACATTACACCACAAGGACACCCCCACAGTTAAATGGTTTGGTTTATTGGGTTTTATGGCATATCAACCTTTGTAGGTTATTTATTTATGTAAATAATCTGTTCTATTTAAAACAATTCAGTTTAGCATAAGTACACAGTTTAATTGTCAAAAACATTTCTATTTCAAACTATTCAAGCAGTTATATGTAACAATTTAGTTAAGTGTAAATACAGTTTTAATGTCGAAAAACAGTTCTATTTCAAATACTTCAGTTAAGCATAAGCACGCAGTTTAAATGTAAGTATGGTTTAATGGTCAAAAACATTTCTATTTCAAGCCATTCAGTTTACTCAAACAATTCATTTTAGCATAAGTATGCTGTTAGTTCTATCTAACCCATAGATAGGGCTCTATCAGGTGCTACCACTGCGGGCCAGAGTGGACCTGGGAGCAATGGCAATGAAGGGGTACTCCACATTCCCCAAATCTCCAGCACTGCTGGAACCTCACCATCAGATTGTTTAGTGTCATATCCCAGACACTCGCTCGGGGGGGGGGGTCTTACCCCTCTGCAGAGGTGCAATCAGTGTATTCTACAGCCCCAGCTGACTGGGCAAACAGTTAAATGGTTTCAAGTATTGGTATATAAAATAGACAATTTAACATCAGTCATTTCTTTGCACACAGTTTGTAGGTAATTTTATTTTTCAATGAGTTAAAAGTAATTTGTTTGCACACTAGTATTGCTATTGTTTCTACACAGTTAAATAGTTTCAATCATTGCTATCCAACAATAATCCTATTTACCAACCCCTCTGCTAGGGCAGGATATGACACAAGGTCAATTTTTAAGTGGAGTTTAACAGATTTGAATTCAGAGTTTTCCTTCTCCTAGACTAGTTGCCTCACCAAGGCTAAAGAACCCAATCTGTCCTCCTATTTACCCATAGCAGGAGGAAGAATAATTAGAATCATACCTTTCCCAAGGGTATTAGTGCTATGTGAAATGCAATCAGTCTCGTCCAGGATTTGAACTCATGTCGCCATGTCCATTTTCTACGACAATAACCATTACACCACGGGCACCTCCACCGACGATAAACATTACACCATGGGCACCTCCAGAGAACGGAGTAGTGCCCTCCCCTACACCTTGATGTAGTAGCTATTAAAAAGCCAACCTTCGGGTCACCCTCGAGTAAGGTCAACTAAAGTGTTAAGAATGATTACTTGCTATCCAACAATAATTCTATTCTTTATTAATCATTTGTCTTAACAGAGTGAAGTGGTCACAAGTACTGCCACTCAACAGTAAATTTTTCTATTCATTCATTTACACACAGTCAAATGGTCCCAAGCATTGCTATGTAATACTAATAATTCAATTTAAGCATAAATCTAAAGAGATTCAAATATGGTTATTGTAGAATAACAATACTACCAACAATGTTCACTTGCTCAAGGATCCCAACTAGCATCCAGTTGGCAGACAAAAATAAAATAGGCACTAACTCAATACAGTTCTCGCAACAATACTGAATCGAAGCTGTATTTATACATGAATATGTCCCAGTAAACCAATCATGATTCAGAGAATGGACTTGTCCACATGAGCACAATGGAATGCTCCAATGTGCCATAAATGACTCCTTCAGAGCTCAGGAGCTTAATCAATGAAGCAACTGAATGCTGATTTTGATAACCAATCCAACTCAATAGTTATTTAATATCAATAATTCAATTTAGACTCAGAGTTTAAGAGCCTCAAGTATTGTTATTTAACACCAATAATTCTACTTCACATTACACATTTGTTTGTACACAGGTAAGTGATTCAAAGCATTGCTATGTCTCACTAACAATTCAATTAAACATTAGTCCATTTCCAAGGATATGAGGTTTGGTTTGGTTTGGTTTCTTTTGTTTAATGGTATATCAACCTTCGTAGGTTATTTAATGCCAGAACCATTCTTCGAAAAGAACAGTAGTGGTACTATTTAACCCATAGCTAGGAGGATAAGGGGGTTCATACCTTTCCCAAGGGTATTTGTCCAAAAGTGAACATAATAGCACGACTAGAGTATGAACTTTAATGGCATATCAACCTTTGTGGGTTATTTAATGCCAAAGCAATTCTTTGATAAGAACAGTAGTGGTACTATTTAACCCATAGCTAGGAGGATAAGGGGGTTCATACCTTTCCCAAGGGTATTTGTCCAAAAGTGAAAATAATAGCGCAACTAGAGTACGAACTCGTTTACTACAATTCCGCAGTCCATCACTTTAACCATTACACCACGAGGACACCCCCTCCAAGGATATTAGTCTGATAGTGAACATTATAATGTGACTAGAGTTTGAACTTGCTAACTTCGAGGCCAGTCTTGCACATTAGCCACTACACCACAGGGACTCTCTCCCTGAGATTAATGAGTTTCCATCCTGGAGAAAAAGCTATATAGGAATCATAAAGATGCTGCTTACTATTTTGGACAAATTCTGGAAGCAGCACCCCACAAAACAACAGATGTACAACCACTTATTTCCTATCTAACAAACCATTCAAGTAAAAAGATCAAGACATGCTGGGGAAGTAAGGACAAATTCATGAGTGACATTCTATAGACTCCTACACATGGACATACCAGTGTTGTCTGACCAGCTAAGAACTTATATTCATTAGCTCTGTGCTAACACTAGATGCCATCAAGAAAAATTACCAAGAGTTATGGCCAGTAGGGATGGATGGTGACAGAGAGTCAAAAGAATCTGTGCTGATTTCCCAATGCTGCCATACAAATAGAACATTCATTTCTTTTATGCGGAATTTAAGTTTTTTTTCTCATCAGGGTGCCATACTAGAGCCCACTCGGCAAAACTATTTACCCATAGCTGGAGAGAGAATCATTGGGTACATACCTTTCCCAAGGGTATGTTAAGTGAAATACAAACAGGTTGGTCCAGAGTTTGAACTCGGGTCACAGTGTCCATTTCCTCAGTCAATAATCATGGTGTCACAAGTGCTTATATATATATATATATGTGAGAATGAGTAAAAAAAGTAATGCTCTTTTCTTTAGTACAGGAATAATTACCATTGCGGGAACATGCATCAAAATGAAGTGGGTCCTTTGTGGATCACATCCCTACTTCTCAACATAGTCGCCGTTTCTTTCAACAGTAATGTACCACCTTCAAATGAGAGCATGTATCCCATCCTCATAAAATTCTGGTGACTGTTCTTTGAGCCACTTCATCACAGCAGTTTTCACTTACCTGTCATTAGCATAATGTTTATCATCTCTTTGGCCTCACGAAAGAGGGTTTAAGAGGCAAACATTTTCTTGCTGTTTATCACAACACTCTGGGTCGATACACTCATTATTATTATTTTATCATTACTCTCACTCCATCTTGCTACTGTTTATTACAACACTGGGTTTTTACAAACATCATTATTATTCTATTATTATTCTCACTATCTTTTTATTACTGTTTATCACAACACTGGGTTGATACACTCATTATTTTATTATTACTCTCACTTTGTCTTGTTGCTGTTTATCACAACAGTCTGGGTTTTTATAAACATCATTATTATTCTCACTTTATCTTTTTATTACTGTTTATCACAACACTGGGTTGATACACTTGTCATTATTACCATTTTTTTTATTATTACTTTCACTCAATCTTCTATCAAAACACAATGACAGTCTTGAAGTGAACTGATTCAAATCAGACATTTCTTGACCATTGATCATCAATTAGTTTTTTTGTTTAGTGAGTAAAAAACAAAAACAAAAACCACATAAAAAGTACCAAACAACCAACTCATTCATTTAGTTGTCATTAGTGCACATATTTATCAAAGTTAATCCAGAGTAGATAATAAAATGGATATAAAGTGCAAAAAGGATTAGGTGAAACTTTTTTCTTTTTTTATATCTAGTCTGGGAAAATAGTTGTGGGGTGGGGGGTATTAATTCGGATTATCTGATGACATGTTGACTTGCTATCCATCTTCCTTAGGGTGAATTATCTGAGGGTTTGAGGCAGACATCACCTGATGTTCATGGAGGGAAAGACAGAGTATCATGTGCCTACCTAACCAGAAAATTTTGTTTAAATATACACACACAGATGCAGATTTTACATTAGGTTAATATTATTAGGTTGAGTCATAAATAATTTCCATTTTCATAAAATATAACAAACTGATTTCAATCAATTTTAATAAAATTCAATATTTTCATGTTGGTGAACAAAAATTTAATCAGCACACTGAGGGTTAATATTCAATTAAGTGCATTGACAAAGAAGATTCAAGTGTTTGTGGATAATTACATAAAAAGCCCCCCCCCCACTTTCCATAGCAACTGTACACACAAGGAAGGTTGTAGAATGGACTGGCTAAAACCGCAGGGTAAGAGAGAGAAGAAGATAAATTGATTGAGATCAATATTTGAGAAAACTCTTAAAAACAAAAATACTCTTCCACATTTGGCAGCTTCTTTATTTAGAATCTCTCATTATTAATCATTGAAGGTCAACTAATTAGTCAAATTAACGAGGAATCTGTTAACTAATTACTTGCAGGTGGGATTCAAACTAAAGATTCAATGTTACTTGGGAGATTAAGCTAAAGTAAAAAGTCCAGAATCAAATCTCAAATAATCTTACTTATCCATAAAAAAATGAACGATAGAAAGTGTATGCAAACTCTGCATATTGATAAACATTGATTCATCTGATAAATATACAAAATTCTTTCAAACATGACATGAAACGACAAATCTGTCTTGGAAGTATCTAATTATTTAATGAAAAAATATCCTATCTTGGAGAATGGCACCTTAGTTCTTTTCAAAATATTGTGTATTCTTGAAATATTTATATCTGCCTTGACAGAATCCATCTATTGAATATTATTGCAAAAATAGCATACCTAGATTTCAGAAATGATATATTCTTCAGCCTTCATGTTTAAATTACTGACATGTTACTATAATTGACATTGTTACTCATGACTATAATAAACTGGTTCTTTTGAGACAGGTTTTCTTGCTAATTTTATCAATGTTTCATTCACAATACTTTTTGACACTGCTTTTGACCAGGGGACTTTATTTCTGTTTAAATAACCGAGATGTTTAATAAGTTAAATTTTCTCTGTGTGCAAGGCTCCATTTTTAACCCTTTCACTGCCAAATACATTTCAAAGTTTTGGATAGGCAAAATTATGCTTTGAGTAGGATGTTTTAGGTTTGGTTTGGTTGGGTTGGGTTTTATGGTATATCAACCCTTGCAGGTTATTCAATGCTGAATCTGGTTTACACACACACACACATATATATATATATATATATATATATATATATATTATAGGATATGCAAGTGAAGAGTCTGTACATAAAGTTATCTTTAAACAAGCCAGAGCTCATTTGTTTGCATACAATTAGTTTCAAGTATTGCTATATAACACTAATAATTCTATATTAATGATTTATTTACACACAGAGGTTTCACATACTACTCACAATAATAGTTTTATTGGCACACAGTCAAATGGTTTCAAGCTTTGCTATTTAGCATTTAAGAGTGGACTTGGGAGCAACAGCAATTAAAGGGTACTCCACATTCCCTATAGCTCAAGGGTTGGAGCCTCACCATCAGTTTAGTGTCACATCCAGGACAACTTGTTGCATGGGAGTGGGTCTTATCCCTCTGCAGAGATGCAGTCTCTGTATTCTACAGCTCCAGCCAACAGTGCGAGATGTTTTAGAGTTAAAATGAAATTATACAAGGACACACACATCCCAGAGAGAAAGTTAAAGGGTTAGGTGTACAGCAGCCTTTTAAACCATTCACTTTGACCTACCATGGTTTTGGTGAGAGACCAATTAAAATTATACACCCACATTTGAGGAACTGATATCCTAAGACTTTATTGAGAGGCGAAAAAGAATTGCCAAAAAGTCATTAAAATGTTGGTAAAGTGTCTTATTTCTTTGAAATAGTACATATACTTGTACATTTAAATTCTGAAGCTAATATTTTAAGTCCAAATTTAATAATTAAATTTGGACTTAATTTATTAGCTTCAAAGTTTAAAATCAGCGTTTCTTAAACTTTCTCTTCTTTGTGACCCATTTTAGGTGTCAAAAATATTTTAAGCCCACATAAATACAAATAGAAATACATTTACAAAAGTAAAATGTAATAGAAAATATAAATTCTGAAGAATGACTACACTGCTTCTCGTCTCTATAAGCTTTCAAAACTTGTTCCGCTTCAGGCATAAATTTTCTCTCTTTTCAATCTGCAATAAATTATATTTCATACAAAGTACATCATCTGCAGCAGAAAACTCCAGGCCCATTTTTAAAACTTCCTAGTTTAAGCATTAAATTTTGTCATAAGCATACATAAAATTTTAGAGCAGCCTCATTAGCTGACTCATAATTTCAATATGACATTTAAACATGAAAAGGTTCCCTGCTCTTCATCTTAAAAGCATTTTTGTTTTTTGTTTGGTGGTGTGTATTGTGATAGTAATAGATTAAAACAAAATTATTTGTTTAAAATGTACAATTTTTACATAAAATTTGAATATAAAAATATTTGACAAACCTTCCATAAGAATCCGTAGTTAAAGGAAGGAGAAAAAAATTAGCACTCTCCAATTCAGAAGTTAACTTTAGTCACTGATAAGAAATTAATTTTATTTCAGAAAAGCAACAATAATTTTTTTAAACTCTAGATAGTGACAGCCATATTAAAAAAAAAAGTACAGACACATAACAGATCTAAAGGGACTTTATCTTTCTAAACTTTGACCAATGTCAAAATAGATAAAAGAAAAAACTTCTTTAATATATATATATATATATATATATATATAAAAAAACAGGCTCATTGGCCTAGTGGTTCAGGAGACCTGGGTTCAATCCCAGGTCGTGTCATACCAAAGACTTTAAAAATGGTACTTGATACCTCCTTGCTTAACACTTATAAGTTATGTATCAAGGGTAAAGTGGAGCAATCCAGGGAAAGGAGTAGCGCCCTCTCCCCTACCCCCTGGTGTAGTAGCTATTGAAAAGGGAGCCTTCTGGTCACCCTTGGCTACAGTCACCAACTTTTTACTTTATATATATATATTTATTTTATCTAAGTTGATGTAAATTTTGCCTGGGGGAAAAAATAAGCAACATTAGATATAAATTTACTAGCTAAGTATTAAATAAATATAACGAAGTAATTCTTAAATGCCGCCATGAAATAGATTAAAACTCATATGAAGATTATTAGTAATAGAAAAATTGATAGTGAAAACAATAGTTGGATAAAATTGATATGACAGGTAATATGATAACACTCTACCCACTAATAGGTAATATGATAACACTCTACCCACTAGACCAATGAGCCGGTATAGTGTTACCTATACCGGCTCATTGGTCTAGTGGGTAGAGTGTTCAGTAATGGTCTGGGAGACCTGGGTTCAATCCCAGGTTGCGTCTTACCAAAGACTTTAAAAATGGTACTTGATACCTCCTTGCTTAACACTCAGTAATATAAGGTACGTATCAAGGGTAAAGTGGAGCAATCCAGGGAAAGGAGTAGCGCCCTCCTCTACACCTCGGTGTAGAAGCTATTGAAAAGGGAGCCTTCTGGTCGCCCCTTGACTACGGTCGCCAACTTTACTTTTTACTTACCTATTTTTATCAGTGATAAATAATTATTAATGATTGTGTGTGTATGTGTGTGTGGATGAAAATGCAACAAGTTTAACATAACGACAGATTTATGTTCTATAGGTTTTCTCTGGTTTTATGGCATATCAACCATTGTAGGTTATTTAATGCCAAATCTGATTTATTCATATATATTAGATATATATGATTTGGTTTGGTTTTATGGCATATCAACCATTGTATGTTATTTAATGTCAAATCCTCTTTATACATATATATATCAAGTTTATATGATTTGGTTTGGTTGACTTTTATGGCATATCAACCATTGTAGGTTATTCATTGATGAATCTGATTTATTCATATATATCAGATATATGTGAATTCTAAACATAAGTCAACAAAGTTAAATAGTATCAAGTTTTGCTATGTATAATTAATCAGTCATTTGTTTACACAAAGTTCAATTTCAAACAAATTTAGTATAAGTCTAAGTTAAATGGTTTCAAGTATCGATATGCATTACTACCAATTCAATTAAATATCATATTTACCAACCCCTCCACTTTGACAGGATATGACACAAGGTCAATTTTTAAGCGGAGTTTAACAGGTTTAAATTCAGAGTTGTCCTCCAAGACTAATTACCTCACCAATGCTGAAGAACCTAGTCTGCCCTACTATTTACTCATAGCTTGAGAATAATTAGATTCATACCTTTCCCAAGGGTATTAGAGCTATGTGAAATGCAATCAGCCTCGTCCAGGATTTGAACTTGTGTTGCCGTGCCCATTTCCTACAACGATAACCATTACACCACGGGCACCTCCCAATTCAATTAAATATCAGCCAAGTAATTCAATTCAGCATAAGTCATTTGTTAGCACTCAATTTAAATGTCAAACGGTTCTATTTGACCCATAGATAGGACCCTTTCAGGTACAACTACTCTAAGCCAGAGTGGCCCAGGGAGTGATAGCAATGAAGGAGCACTCCGCATTCTCCAAAGTTACAAGACTGGAGCCTCACCATCATAAGTTTTAAAGTCATATCAGGACACTCATTGGGGGAGATACAGTCAGCATATTGTACAGCTCCAGCCAACTGGGCTGTATGTTCAATGTAAAAACTATTTTTTTTGTATCATTTTTTTCCATAAAAGCTTGAAAATGAATTAACCCCTTCCCCATAGATTCCCATTTTTTAAAACTTCAGTTCAAATTACGAGATCATTTGACCCCCTACTAAAAAACAAAGAAAAAAAATGAATATTTACCCAATGAAAACTGGATTATTTAGGAGACACTTACCTGCAAAAAGAAGAATGAATAATTAGTTCATTTCGTTTTGTTAATTAAAACATAACGAAAGTTAACAAAGACTATAAAAGAAAAACATGTCTTCTAATTTTTTATATCAGTCAAAGAATACAATAAAATAAGTAATTACAAACAATGCTGTTGTAAAGTAGAGAAAAACAACTTTCTTTTTATTACCCAAAATGTATGGGTAGAGTAAGAGAGAATCAGAGATGGCAGAAATGTGCACACACACACACACATGCAGAGGGGTGATGGAGCGGTTTTTCTGTAAAACCTTTCTACTTTGCTCTCTTGGGTTGAAATCTTTCCTGGTTTATATAATTTTCCGGACAGCTATGCAAGCCTCTTGGTCACACCTCCTGCCTACGCATTGTACATGCACATACATCTTGTCTAGCATACCACCCACACAACCTATGTGGCACTTCCACTGAGGAAATACCTGCGTTCTTTTTATTTTAGGAAACAGGTGCATATTACACAGCATGTCAAACGGTATCTTCTGGTTAATATTCAACAATACAATTAAATATGTAAAAACGAAGACCTAGCAGTAGAAATGTGGTACTCTAAAACTAAAATTGTGCCAGTAATAATAGGAGCCATGAGTGTGATCATAAAATAAACACAGATAAACACATTATCAAGATACCTGACAGTCCCAGCTTTATATATCAACAAAAAAAAAAAAAAAAAAGGAAAAATAAAAGGTACTTTATGGAGATGCTCATCGTGCATTTTAGTCAAAAGTTAAATGGTTCCAATTTGAAAAATGCAGCTTAGCATAAGTACTCTGCATTCCCCAAAGCTCCAGTATTACTGGAGCCTAACTATCAGATTGTTTAGTGTTATATCCAGGACACTTGTCTTACCCCTCTGCAGAGAAGCAGTTAGTGAATTTTACAGCCCCAGCCAACTGGACCAGCTTATTTTGTACTCGATCAGGCACCTCACACTGTATAATGGTGGCACATAGTGTCATGGTTATCATTGTAAGGAAATGAACATGGCAAACCAAGTTCAAATCCTGGATGAGGCTCTTTACATTCCCCATAGAATTAATACCCTTGGGAAAAGAATGAATCCAACTATTCTCCTTCCAGCTATGAATAAATAGTAGGGCAGACAGGACTCTTTAACCTTGGGATGGCAACTGGCCTAAGAGAAGGAAAACTCAATCCAGACCTATGAAACTACTGAAAAAAATCTGGTTCATACGGAGGTGGTTGGTAAATGAGTGTGTGTATGTATATATTTGTGGATTCATGTATATACTTAAGTGTGTGTGTGTGTGTGTGTGTGTTTGGTTTCTTTGTTTAATGGCATATCAACCTTTGTAGGTTATTTAATGCCAAAACCATCCTCCTAGAAGAACAGCAGTGGTATTATTTAACCCATAGCTGGGAGGATAAGGGGGTTCATACCTTTCCCAAGGGTATTTACCTGAAAGTGAACATAATAGCGCAACTGGAGTACGAACTCACTCACTACGATTCTGCAGTCTATCGCTTTAACCATTACACCATGAGGACCCCCCCCAGTGTGTGTGTAGAATATATATATATATATATATATATATATATATATACATACATACATACATACATACACACACACACACACACACACACACACACACACACACACACGGTCATGGTGGTAGTTGTAGGAAACAAAATCAGCAACTCAAGTTCAATTCCTGGACAAGGCAGTTTGCATTTCATTTAATAGTGATGTCCTTGGGAAAAACAAATTCATCCATTTCCTTCCCCCCACTCAGGTACGGGTAAATTTTACCGCAGAGTAAACTCTTGAACCTAAGTATGGCAACCAGTCTTAGCCAAGGAAAGCACCAAATTCAAACCTGTTAAATTCCATTTCAAAATTTGACCTTGTGCCACACCCAACTGGGTGAATACCTATAACAGTTAGCAAGCAAGACTAGCAAACCATTACTGGTGAGTTGAGTCTCACTGAGTGCCTCATTGTACTTTTTTTTTTTCTTATTCACATAACTGTTAAAATCAAAAGTTTTAAAATGATAGCAATAGGAACTGACAATCTCTTAAAAATATAAGAATGGGGTGACTGGTTCTAATGGCATATCAATCAATCTAGGGTTATGACATGCATTAGGTTAGGGAATTGCATTCATTATACATTTATATTTACACTTTTTGTGCAGTTTAAGAGATTTTTGCAGTTATGATGTCAGGTATTCGTATCTAATACAAATAATTTGCTCACAGTTGGATGATGTTAAGTATTCCTATCTAATACAAATAATTATATGATTTCAAGTAATTATTTCCATTTCATTGTTTGCACACTCATATAGTTTCAAGTAACAAATAATAATCCTTAAACAATTACAGCTTCAAGTAACTTCCTAATAGAAACAATTTATGGTTTTATGGCATCAAGTATTCCAATTAAATACAAATAATTTTTCAACAGATTTATTTGACTCATAAATGGGATCCTAATAGGTACTATCACTCTGGATCACAGTGGAACTGGGAGTATTGGGAATGAATAGGAGCTCCACACTCTACGAATCTCCAGAACTGGAGCCTATCAGATGTAGTTTTGTACCTTATCTAAGATACCCCTTTCTTTGGGAGAGCAAGGTCTTACCCCAATCTACTGCATATCTAAGCCCCCCCCAAAAGGTGTGTTAAATGGTTTCAGTGATTCCTATTTAACATAAGCATGTAATGTTAATTCTATTTATGGAAATATTGAGCATCTTATTTTCACTTTATAGTTATATAATATGAAATAAGATACCTGACCATCAAGTTACATTGGTTGCAAATATTTATAAGTATTAGACAGAATTGGAGCCTCACCCTCAGATGTAGCTGAGGGTCATGCTTAGGACAACCTTTTTTTGGGTTCTTAAGCCCTGTCAACTGGGCAGTACGATGGGATGAGGAGACTGTCCCTGAGCATGTTAAATTGATTTTATATTTGCTTGTTATAATAGAACAGACTGATGAATGCGGTTATTGTGAGAGACAAGAATAGAAAGAGTGAATCAATTTCTATAGAGACATGAGCTGAACAATTATTAGAGTTTGCAATTAAGTCTGGTCAACAGAATTCTGTATCAAATTATGAACTGAAGACTAAGACAAAACTTAAGAGAGATGGAGGGAGATAAAGAAAGAGAGGGAGATAAAGAAAGAGAGGGAGATAAAGAAAGAGAGGGAGATAAAGAAAGAGAGGGAGATAAAGAAAGAGAGGGAGATAAAGAAAGAGAGGGAGATAAAGAAAGAGAGGGAGATAAAGAAAGAGAGGGAGATAAAGAAAGAGAGGGAGATAAAGAAAGAGAGGGAGATAAAGAAAGAGAGGGAGATAAAGAAAGAGAGGGAGATAAAGAAAGAGAGGGAGATAAAGAAAGAGAGGGAGATAAAGAAAGAGAGGGAGATAAAGAAAGAGAGGGAGATAAAGAAAGAGAGGGAGATAAAGAAAGAGAGGGAGATAAAGAAAGAGAGGGAGATAAAGAAAGAGAGGGAGATAAAGAAAGAGAGGGAGATAAAGAAAGAGAGGGAGATAAAGAAAGAGAGGGAGATAGAAAAATCAATCTAGAAACCCACTAATGATGTTTGCAGATCGTTTGGGTGGGGAGCTCAGGTGAGAGTATCAGATAAAGTTACAGTGGAGAAAAGAAAGACAATCACATTGAAAAGAGAGACAATCTTATTGAAGCTAATCACAAACAGAAGGGAGACTTGCAACTAAAACCATGGTAATGGGATGGAGGCTCCCTAGCAATATGACTGGGTTTATCTGGTTATGACAAAAATGTGTATCAGGAAAGGAAGAGACAATAAAAGGGAATACATTACTAGAATATAAGAGTTGGTGGTGGTGCAGCAGTAGTCCCACCACTACAACTAAAAGAAGAGATTCAGGAATAAAGAAGTTCCCAAAGAGAAGAGAGAGAAATGAAGTGGTTGGGTTTTATGGCATATCAACCTTGTAGGTTATTTAATACCAAATAAAATATATATAATTCAGGAATGAAGACGGTCCCATGAGGAAGAGAAACTGAGATGTAGTGGTTTGGTTGGTTGGCTTTTATGGTTATTTAATTTATTTGTAGGTTATTTAATGCTAAATCCTCTGTGTATGTGTGTGTATATATATATATATATATATATATATATATATTAAATATATATGATTCAGGAATGAAGGTCACATGGGGAAAAGAAAGAAATGTAGTGGTTGGATTTTATGGCATATCAACCTTGTAGGTTATTCAATACCAAATCTTCTGTGTGTGTATACGTATATATATATATATATTCACTTACCTAGGAAGCAGCGTCGAATCGACCAAAAAGGACATCGAAATGAGGTTAGCGAAAGCATGGACAGCTATCAATAGGTTATCGATTATTTGGAAATCAGACCTAACCGATAAAATGAAACGCAGTTTCTTCCAGGCAGCGGTCACATCGATACTGCTATATGGCTGCACTACATGGACGCTAACAAAACGGCTGGAGAAGAAGCTAGATGGCAATTACACAAGAATGCTACGTGCAATCTTAAACAAGTCCTGGTGGCAACACCCCCACAAGACACCAACTGTATGGCCACCTGCCCCCTATCACGAAAACTATTCAAGTTAGACGAGCCTAACATGCAGGACACTGCTGGAGAAGCAGGGACGAACTCATAAGAGATGTACCTTTGTGGACCCCCACACATGGCCGTGCAAAAGCAGGACGACCAGCACGAACATACATTCAGCAGCTATGTGAGGATACGGGATGTTGTCCTGAAGACCTACCTAGGGCGATGAACGATAGGGAGGAGTGGCGAGAGAGGGCCAGGGATATCCGTGCTACCAGTGCGATATGATGATATATATATATATATATATATATATATATATATATATATATATATATACACACACACACACACACACACACAATATATATATATATATATATATGATTCGGGAATGAAAAAGGTCCCATGGGGTAGAGAAACAGAGATGTAGTGGTTTGGTTGGTTGGCTTTTATGGCATACCAACCTTGTAGGTTATTTAATGCCAAATTCTCTCAGTGTATATTAAATATATATGATTTATAAACATTTGTAGATAACATTTTCAAATGAACCATAGCTCATTCATTTGCACTCAGTTAAACGGTTTCAAGTATTTCTACCTAATACTAATTATCTAATATTTATCATTTCTTTGCGCATCGTGAAGTGGTTTCTAGTATTGTTCACATTAACAGTTTTATTTGCGCACAGTTAAATGGTTTCACATATTGCAATTTAATACTTATAGTTCTATTCAACATTATTCATTCATTGGCACACACTTAAATGGTTCCAAGTATCATTATGTAATACCAATAATTCAATTTTTGCACATGATTAAATGGTTTCAAGTATTCCGATCTAACATGAATGATTCTATATATTAATCCTTTGTTTGAACATAATACTTGAAGCAACTTAACCATCTTTACTAATAATATAACTGGACCATTAGCTTAATGAGTAGAGTGTTCGGCAATTGTTCAGGAGACCGGGGTTCAATCCCAGGTCAAGTCATACTAAAGACTCAAAAAATGATACTTGATGCTGCCTTGTTTAGCACTATAAGGTGAGGATCAAGGGTTAAGTGGAGCAATGCAGCAAATGGAGTAGCGCCATCCCCTACACCTCAGTGTAGTAGCTATTGAAAAGGGAGCCTTCGGGTCACTCTTGACTAAGGTCACCAACTTTACTTGATACTAATAATCTATACACAATTCTATCTGGTATCAAGTATTCCTATCTAATATTGATAATTTTCAAACAGATTTATTTGACCCACAGATCGGACCCTTAGAAATTCAAACAATCCAGATCAGAAGGATCCAAAAAGTAATGGATCAATGGAAGAATGCCACAATTCCAAGAGTTCCAAAATTGGATTGATTGATTTTAATGGCAAGTCAACCAGTCTAGGATTATTTTATGCCTAGGTTAGGAAATTACATTCATTATCCATTTACATTTTTTCTAAATTGTTTTTTTTTTTAACAGTTAAATGTTATCAAGTCTTCCAATCTAATAAAATAATTTGCACACAGTTGTGTAGTTTCAAGTATTCCTTTCTAATAGTAATTATTTGGCTTCAAGGTTGGTTGGGTTTTATGGCATATTAACCTTTGTTGGTTATTAAATGTTAGAACTATTCGCATAAAAATAGATTTATTTCAAACAATTCAGTTTAGCATGAGTACACACTTTGTCAAAATAGTTCTAATTCAGCTTATTCAGTTTTGTGTAAGTACAGATTTTGTTTACGCACAGTTGAATGTCAAAACAGTTCTATATTAAACAATTCAGTTTAGCATAAGCATGCTGTGTAAATGTAAGCAATGGCAATGAAAGGGGTACGACATTCCCCAGAGCTCCAGAACTGAAGCCTCACCATTAGATATCTTAGCGTCATATCCACTAGCTGGTGGGAGGTGTTACTCTACAAAGATGCAGTCAGTGTAATCTACAGCCCAGCCAAGTGGGCTTCAATATTTTGGGCTCAGCCACAAACAAAAGACTAAATGTCCTGATCTTTCATAAGTTATCTGTACTCTAAGGAGAAGTTTTTTTTAGTGAGCTCAGGTACAGAGTATCTAATGGACAGTGGGGGAGGGGGAGCTAAAGATTCGAAGGGTAACTTTTTCAGACATCTTGTTATAAAGTAATGGTTAAAAACCCATCTACCAGATCAATTTGAAACTTAGGTTTCTTAATGATTACTAGGTGCTCTACTCTCCAAGGCCTTGTGCCAGATTAAGCTAAGTAAACATTACTTCAATGCAATACAGTAGACTAATGAAATGCCACTTCATCATGGTATAACAATCAGCAAGCCACTTTTAGATTAATTTCTGTGTAATGAATTAGATCCACACTTGTGCCAATGGTATAATGGTTAGTGAGCTAGACTATGAAACCATTTCTTGAGAGTTTGCTTTTTAGTTAGTGCTCTGTATTTCTTGCCTTGTGGTAAACTTAAAGATAATAACAGAAATAATAGATTCTTACATAGACAGGACTTAACAGAACTCAGTTTGTGATTGAGAGAATGACAAAGAAGAATACCAGGTACTGTAATTTTGAATTTGTCCACAGCTGACCATTTCAAGAACAATTATTCAGATTGTGATTGTAAGCAATTATTGTCTGGACTAGAAAAATGGAGAAGGCTCAAAAATGAGTCAATGTATGCAAGGCCAAGGAATATATAATTTAACAGATTCTAAATACTCAGCATTATTTAAGCAGCAAAAATAAAAACCAAAATCGATTAGTTGGCCAGGATTTTAACTCCCTCCCCTTTCTCGCTCTGTTGTTCAGGAGTCAGTTTTCGTCCTTTTTATGGTAGCAAGAACAAGATCAATATTAAAACAAGTGAAAAAAAAAAATCGTTTGGGAATATACACAAAGAAAAATATTGATTTGGACATGGATGGATAGAGTTCATTTTTGTACAGATACTCGTCAACTTATGATCTAGTTTGGTTTTATGGCATATCAACTATTTTCGGTTATTCAATGGCAAATCCTCTTTATATGTATATATTAAATATATGATTTGGTTTAGTTTGGTTTTATGCCATATCAACATTGTAGGTTATTTAATGCCAAATCCTATATATATATATATATATATATATATAATATGATTTGTAAACACATTTTGTGGATAACATTCTTAAATGAACCTGATTTCCTTTTTGGACATTTAAATGGTTTCAAATATTGCTATATAACAGTCACAACTTAACATCTGTCATTTGCACTTAGAGTTGGTTCTATTTGACCTAGAGATAGGACCCTATCAGGTGCTACCACTCCAGGATAGAGTGTATCTGAGAGCAATGGCAATGAAGGGGTACTCCACATTCCCAAATCTCCAAGGCTGAAGCCTCACTATCAGATTATTTAGTGTCATATCAGGACAGTCGTTTGGGGGGGGGCTTTTGCCACTCTGCAGAGATGCAGTTGATGTATACTACAGCCCCAGTGGACTGGGCTTCAACCTATTCGACTTGGTTGATTGGGTTTTATGGCATATCAACCCTTGTAGGTTATTTAACACCAAATCCATTTTTATGAAAATAGTTCTATTTCAAACATTTCAGTTTAGCATGAGTATACAGTTTAATTGTCTAAAACATTTCTATTTCAAACTATTCAGCTTATTCAAACAGTTCTAATTCAGCTAATTCAGTTTAATGTAAGTACAGATTTTGTTTACACAGTAAAATGTCAAAACAGTTCTATACATAACAATTCAGTTTAGTGTAAGTACAGTTTCAATGTCAAAAACAGTTCAATTTCAAAGAATTCAATGTTGCGTAAGTTTAATTGTTAAAAATATTTCTATTTCAAGCTATTCAGTTAAGTCAAGCAGTTTTAATTCAGCTAATTCAGTTTAGTATAAGTACATATTTTGTTTACACACAGTTGAATGTTAAAACAGTTTTATGTTAAACAATTCAGTTTAGTGTAAATACAGTTTCAATGTAAAAAAAAACAGTTCTATTTCAAATAATTCAGTTTAGCATAAGCACACAGTTTCAATGTATGATTTCAGTTTAGCATAAGCACACAGTTTAAATGTAAGTACGGTTTAATTGTCAAAAACACTTCTGTTTCATGCAATTCAGTTTAGTCAAACACTTCAGTTTAGCATAAGTATGCCGTTAGTTCTATTCAACCCATAGATAGGGCCCTTTCAGGTGCTACCACGCCGGGCCAGAGTGGGCCTGGGAGCTATGGCAATGAAGGGGTACCCTGTATTCCCCAAAGCCCTAGCATTACTGGAACCTCACCATCAGATTGTTTAGTTTCATATCCAGGAGACTCATAGGGAGGGGTCTTACCCCTCTGCAGAGGTGCAGTCAGTGTATTCTACAGCCCCAGCCAATTGGGTAATATTTGACTTGAGGGAAACCCATATTTACAACCATGACCAAAAGGCATGACAAAACAAAAATTTTGAAAAATAGGTAATTTTTTTTTGCAACATATAGCAGGAATAAGCGCTGTTCCTGTATGTTGTACAATATTTCCCCACCTTTAGCAGAAGAGGACTATGTCTGATCTTTGTTAACAACAAAAAGAAATATGAGTAAAAAAGTAACTGATAAATCTTCATCCCAAAAAGCTAACCAGCAAGTTGGTTTAGCTTATTTGTTTAATGACTTATCAACTCCTTATGGGTTATTTAATATCAAAATTTTATTCATTATTAAAAGGTTGGTTGATTATGTTTTATGACATATCAACCCTTTAGGGTTATTAAATGCCAAATCCTCTTTATGCATATATATATATATATATATATATATATATATGATTTAGTTTGGTTGACTTATTGGATATCTACCATTGTAGGATATTTCATGTTGAATCCTCTCTCTTACATACATATGAGAGAGAGAGATATTAAATATATTTGGTTTAGTTGGATTTTATGGCATATCAACCATTGTAGTTTATTTCATGCCAATCCTTTCTACATATATATTGAATATATATGATTTGGTTTGGTTAACTTTTATGGGATATCTACCATTGTATGTTATTTAATGCCGAATCCTCTTTATTCTTATATATTAAATATGATTTGGCTTGGTTTGGTTGGGTTTTATGGCATATTAACCATTGTAGGTTATTTAAAGCCAAATCCTGTTTACAAATCATTTATATTTGATGTAACAAATAGTTTGAAAGTAACATTTTCAAATGAGCCAAAGCCCATTAAGTTGCATATAATTAAATGGTTTCAAGTATTAAAAAAAAAATCATTAAACAGTTCTATTTGACCTAAAGTTGGAACTCTATAAGGTACAGCTACTCCAGGTCAGAGTGGACAAGGGAGTAATGGCAATAAAGGGGGTACTCCGCATTCCCTAGAGCTCTAGGACTGGAGCCTCATCATATGGATCAAGGAGGAGGTCTTATCCCTCTGCAATGATGCAGTCAGCATATTCTACAGCCTGAGTCGACTTAATTGCAATCATAACTATATATAACATTCCATTGCATTTTTTTTTTTTTTTTTTTTTTTTAATTGTACATTTTTGTTTTTGGCATACAGTTATAGGGTTTCAAGTATTCTGATTCAATACAAATAATTTTCAAACAAATCTATTGGACCAATAAGTGGCACCTTAACAGGTACTGCCACTCCAGGTGAGAGTGGACAAGTGAATAATGGCAGTGAAGAGGTACTGCACACTTTCCCAGTTCCAGAACTGGAGCCTCACCAACCGGTTGTTTGTGTTTCCCTTCATAGGAAAGAAATCATTTTCTTCTCCTCCCCTGCTATGGCTTCAATTTTTTTTATTTAATGGCATATCAACCTGTGTGGGTTATTTGATGCCAAAGCCATCCTTGTAGAAGAACAGTAGTGATATTATTTAGCTCACAGCCATGGGGTAAATGGGTTCATGCCTTTCCCAAGGGTATTAGTTCAAATGTGAACATAATAGTATGACTTGAGTTTGAACCCACTAGCTATGAGGTCACAGTTCAGTACATTATCTACTAAACTAGAGGGAATTCCCAACCCCACTATGAGTCAATATTAAACAAACGAGATTCTTTAGCCTTGCTCATGTAACCAGTCTAGGAAGAAAAAAACCAAACAAACCAAAAAAAAAAAAAAAAAAAAAAAAAAAAACACTAGATTCAAATTAGCTTTAGTCTGCTCAAAATAAATTGACCTTGTATCACACCCTGATTGTGGTGGAGGGGTTGGGTGAATACATATAGATTTGGCAACAGACTAAAATGGCAAACAATTTGAAAAGCTCAGGGTTAACCTCTTGATATTTATCAACTCATAAGTCCTTCCTTTATTGGTGTGGTTGGGTTTTATGGCATGTCAACCATTGTAGGTTATTTAATGCCAAATCCACTTTTATATATATAATATAGGATTTGGTTTGGCTGGGTTTTATGCCATATTAACCATTGTAAGTTATTAAATACCAAATCTTCATTAAACATATTAAAGATTTGGTTTGGTAGGGTTTTATGGCATGTCAACCACTGAAGGTTATTTAATGCCAAATCCTCTTTTTATATATATAGATATATATATATATATATATATATATATATATATATATATATATATATATGCGCTTTGTAAACAAATTTTGTAGATAACATTCTTAAATGAACTTGATCTCTTTTTGGACACATTTAAATGGTTTCAAATCTTGCTATATAACAGTCACAGTGTAACATCTGTCATTTGTTTGCACTTGGTTGGTTCTATTTGACCCATAGATATGACCCTATCAGGTGCTACCACTCCAGGTCAAAGTGGACCTGGAAGCAATGACAATGAAGGGGTACTCCACATTCCCCAAAGATCGATGACTTGAGCTTCGCCATCAGATGGTTTAAAGTGCTTGTCATAAATAGAATACTCGCGTGCATGTGCATGGTGGAGATTCTTACCCCTCTGCAGAGATGCAGTTGGTGTATTCTACAGCTCAAATAGTTTCATGTAACTAGCTTTGAGTACTGGTCATAGGGTAAGTTTCCTGTTTGTTCAAAATTTAGTTTGTTATAAAAGTGAATGGTAAAGTGTTGACAAACACCTTGCTATTTGGCATCAGGTTTCAATATACAACCTTGGATATACATAAAAAAATTTATTGATTTTCAATAAAAAATATCCCAACAATAGGAACAAAAGAATTTCTTCTTCCTTTTATGGCACAGTTCTACTCGCAGATGAAAGTAAATGTACACGAATACAGCAAGAATGATGTGAGAGGAAATACATGCCGTTATTTATCTAAAAAATTGATAGTTAAGAGGGAGAGAAAGAAGTGGAAAGGAAAAGCAAAGGCAGCCTAACAGAAAACATTCTGTAAAATCATTTAACACTTTATTCTAATCTCTCATGGCAATCAGCTCATTGTACAGAGTCGGCTCTTCAGCCTTCTGCAGGGATAGACTTTGAATATCACTTAACACTTACAATGAATACAATTTTACATACACTAAAAATTAAAACTAATGTTTTGAGATCCTTTCAGTTTAGTATGAGTATAATTTTTGTTTACACACAGTTAAATGTCAAAATAGTTCTATTTCAAACAATTCAGTTTAGCATAAGTACGCAGTTTAGTTCTATTTAACCTATAGATAGGGCCCTATCAGGTGCTACCACTCCAGGGCCAGAGTGGATCTGGGAGTGATGGTAGTAAAAGAGTACTTCATATTCCCCAAAGTTCCAGCATCACTGGAGTTTCACCATCAGATTGTTTAGGGTCATTTTCAGGACACTCAATTTATACACAGTTATATGGTTTCAAATAACTTAGATGATAATCCTTAGTAAACAATAATAGCTTCAAGTAACTGAAAAAAATAATCCTTAGTAAACAATTATAGCTTCAAGTTACTATTCTTAATACAAATAATTGCACAAAATTTTATTTCTGCACAGATAATATGACTGTCTCCTTGACTTGACCATTACTCTACCACATCTTATTTTTGCTTTTATTTATTCTGTATGTGTTGAGACATGGCTCATACCACCTGATATCCGGTAGCTTGGATGTATAAAAGGCGTCCCATGCATAGCGGTCAGCAGTTGTTGAATATCAACACCTGGTGTAACACACTCACGGCGAGAGACTGTGAATATTGTATATACTCTAGATTGTAATGTTCAACCAATAAAGGGATTTAACTCTGTATTTCTGTGTAACTCTTCCTTCATGATATTACAGTATGAAAGACAGGGATTGTCAGTCGTACTTATAGAAAAAGTTTATTAAATTACATGTATAGAAATTTTTCTTTCTTCCTATAAATGACATATCAACCTTCATGGGTTATTTAATGCCAAATCCATCCTTGAAGAAGAACAGTAGTGTTACTGTTTATCTTCAACGAGAGTATAAAAGCAATTACATACAACTCAACATATTTCATTGCCAGAGAAAACTATATAGAAAAGAAAATACCGTATTTGAAAGAGTATAAGACACACCCGAATTTCAGCAGGGCAAATCAAGAAAAAAAAAAAAAGTCCTCATATTAAACGAGATGAAATTAGAATAATGAATATTATCAATAATAATACTTTTAATTTGCATAATAGCCTTTTAAATAATGACAAATAGGTATATGAAAGTTACTTTAAAGTCTAAGCTAATAGGAGTGACCAGGTAGATCATTTTGGCTGACTATCGCAAATTTTAAACCAATACATGGAATATAAAGATGCAGGGGAATTTAAAAGAATCTTATTAAAAAAATTCCATGTTATATGCCATCAAATATGGTACTTAATGAAATAAGATACTTAACATTGTGTATGTTGAAGAAACAAATATACATGTGTGATATGAAAGTTTATGAGAGACTTACATGAAGACTTCCTTAGCAGTTGGTTTGCTTTGTTTAATGCTATATCAAACTGTGGTTTATTTAATGCCAAAGCTATCTTTGCAGAAGAATAGCAGTGGTACTATTTAACGCATAGCTGAGGAGAAAAGGGAGTTCATGCCTTTCTCAAGAATATTTGTCTGAAAGTGGACATAATAGTGTAATTGAAGTTTAAAGTCAATCACAAAAATGTCACAGCGCAGGACATTAGCAACTGTATGCAATAAGGACTCTCCTAGATAAATAGGTTGGTTGGTTATTTTGTTTTATGGCATATCAACCCTTTTCGGGTCATTCAATGCCGAATTAGATTTCAAGCAATTCAGTTTAGTATAAGTATAGTTTTTGTTTACAAACAGTTAAATGTCAAAACAGTTCTATTTCAAACATTTCAGTTCAGCATAAGTACACAGTTTAGTTCTATTTGACCTGTAGATAGGATCTAATTAGGAGCTACCACTCCTGGCCAGAGTGGACCTGGGAGTGATGGCAATGAAGTGGTACTCCACATTACTGGAACCTCACAATCAGATTGTTAGTGACATATCCAGGAAACTTGCTGGAGGAGTCAGACCCCTCTGCAGTGATGTAGTCAGTGTATCCAAGTGGGCAAGAGAAGATAAGGGAGTTTGTACCTTTCTCAAGAATATTTGTCTGAAAGTTGACCAACTAGTACAATTGGAGTTTTAACTAAACCACAAAAATATCACAGAGCTATATGCAACTGGGACTCTCCCAGATAGATAGGTAGCTTGGTTTAGCTTAACGAAGAATAGCAAAGGTACCCATTGTTGGAAAAGATGAGAGGGTTCTTACCTTTCCCAAAGGTTTGACAGTAAACAATACAACTAGAGGGGAGTCTTCATGTTCAGAATACATTTATTATTTCAGCGCGGTTTGAGGTGTGTTAGTTTAAACATAAGTTTTCTTTGTTTTCTTCTACACAAGAAATGTAACACTATAAAGCAGTGCAGAAAATTCTCTGAAAATCTAAAAATCACTCCCAACCTGCTAAATTTTAATTTTTTTTTTCTTTACCTGACTGTACATCCTCACTGCCTATACTAGGGTTTCCAATTCTTCTCCATTTTTGGCTAACAGTTTGATGTCATCCATATACATTTGGCAGTTGATTTTTTTTCTTACAAGTTATGACTTCTGTATCCGCCTGTGCATTTCCCAAGTATGTGATAGAGTGGCATCATTGCTATTACAAATAGTAATGGTGAGAGCGGATCTCCTATTTAGATATTTCTCTGGATTTTCCCCTCAGCTAAGCTTTTAATTCCTGTTTTCAGTTCCATCCTCGAGTTTTTCATGGTTTCCTCAAATTTTCTGAATTTTGGTTTCTTTGTTTTAATGGCATATCAACTCTTTTTAGGTTATTTAATGCCAAAGCCATTCTCCTAGAAGAACAGTAGTGGTACTATTTAACCCATAGCTGGGAGGATAAGGGGGTTCATACCTTTCCTAAGGGTATTTGCCCGGAAGTGAACGTAACAGCGCGACTGGAGCACGAACTCGCTTACTATGATTCCGCAGCCCATCGCTTTAATCATTACACCACGAGGACACCCCCTTTCTGAATTTTAAAAGATACTTGAGTGTCAAGAGTACTTAACTTACAGATCACACCATTGGCTAATGCAGTAGAATACACTGTCTGCATCCCTGCAGAAGGTAAACAACCAAAAACAAGTGTCCTGGAAATTATGATAAACTATTGGGCACAGTTTCAGTCCTAAAGCTTTGGAAGAATGTAGAGTAGTCCATCATTACTCGCAGGTCCACTCTGACGAGAGTGATTGTACCTGCTAGGTCCCATCTATTTAATCCTTTACTCAACTTGAACCCATTAGACTGTCTGCAAAAAAACCATCTTGTCGTACCATCAGCACGGATCTTCCTGACCCTCTCCCACCACCTCTATCAGCCATCACTCCCGATAGGTCTTCAAGGCTACATCTTATATAAGCACATAGCTGTTGTATATAGGTTCTACTTGGTCGTCCATGAGAAGAGGTCCACAGGAGTATGTCTCTTATGTTTGTCCCTACTTCTCCAACAGTGTCTCGCATGTCTAGTTCATCTCACTTAGATAGTTTTCATGATAGTAAGTGGCTGTACAGCTGCCACTTTGTGGGGTGCCGCCTCTAATATTGCTCACAGCATTCTTGTGTAATTGCCGTCAAGCTTTTTCTCCATACGTTTAGTTAGTGTCCATGTAGTGCATTCATATAGCAGTATCGACATGACCGCTACCTGGAAAAAACTGCGTTTTATTTTATCAGTCAGGTCTGACTTCCATCTGACCGTAATTGATAGAATTATTAATGTTGGAAAACAATATTTGAAACCACTTGACTTTGTGTAAACAAATGTGTTCTGACTCATTTAAAAATGTTACCTACAAACTATTCATTAACAAATCAATTGGGTTTGGGTGGGTTTTATGGCATATCAACCCTTATAGGTTATTCAACACCAAATCCTCTTTATATATATATATATCAAATATATGATTTGTAAACACATTTCGTAGATAACATTTTTGGGCACAGTTAAATGGTTTCAAGTATTGCTGTATAAGTCACAATTTAACATGTCATTTGATTTTACACAGTTTGTCGATAATTTCATTTTCAAATAAGTTAGAACTAATTTGTTTGCACACTAGTATTACTATTTTTTCTACAGTTAAATGGTTTCAATCATTAATATCTTAAACTAATAATTCTATTTAATATTAATCATTTGTTTTCAAGTGGTTACAAGTATTGTTCTTCAACACTATTCATTCATTTGCACACAGTCAAATAGTTCCAGGTATTGTGATGTTATACCAATATTTCCATTTAGGCACACAAAGAGTTTCAAGTATTGCTATTTCACACTAATAATTAGTCATTCATTTGCATACAGTTAAATGGTTCCAAGTATCATCATATATCATTAATAATTCAATTAAATATCAGTCATTTTTTTATACTCAAATAATCAAACAGTTCTATTTCTAACAATTTGATTTAACAAAAGTAAAACTAAAGCAAAAACAGTTCTATTTGACCCATAGACAGGACCCCATCAAGTGCTACCACTCCAGGGCCAGAGTAGATCTGGGAGTGATGGCAGCAAAGGAGTACTCCATATTCCCCAAAGTTCCAGCATCACTGGAGTCTCACCATCAGATTGAGTGGACCTGGTAGCAATGGCAATGAATGGGGACTCCACATTCCCCAAAGCTCCAAGATTGGAGCCTCACCATCAGATTGCTTTCTGTCATATCCAGGATACTCATTAGGATGCAGTCTTCCTCCTCTGTAGAGATGCAGTCAGTGTATTTAACAGATCCAGCTGACTGGGCTGCTTATTGATTGAATTTTAAAATGCAACATCCACCCTTTATTTATTTTGTTTTTATTTATTCATTTATTCATCTTGAATTATCGTTACTGTTTTAAAATGTTTAATTCCTTATTCTTGTTTATCTAAAATAAATACATGCTACTTTGTTTAAGAAAAAAAAAAGTTTGTTTTTTTTGACAATGAAAACTTTATCATCAATTTGATTCAGTAGTAATTTATGGTCCAACATAAATTGATTTTGAGTGAGTGAAAATATGGCAGAAACAGCTTCAAAATCTATACTTTTAGAAAATTCCAAAGAATCAAATATAAATCTGTTTGGAACTCTTGAATATGAAGAACAACAGGGAAATAGAAGCAAGAAAGTTATCAAAGTGCATACTATGTACAGAGCCTATAACTAAATTATTGGCACTCATTCTTCCTTGATTTTAACCAAACAATTCAGTTTAGTATAAATACACAGTTTAAATGTCAAAACAGTTCTATTTCAAACAATTTAATTTTTTTTAAATGAATAGCAAGAAGGTTAATGCATTTTTTTTATAGGTACATTGGTATAAAGTGAAGTTATATTTATAAAGCTCTTCATAATTTTGTTAGTATATCAATGTTCTTAATCTTATTAGATAAGTTGCTAGAGTTAATATGTGAGGGGCTGATTGCATGAAGTAGGGATGGGTGATATTTTAGCTATGTGGCGGGCTTTTTTGTGAGTGGCACTACTAATGCTAAAAATAATAGGTCGTATAGGAGTGTTTGGCTAATGGATTTTGGGTAGACCATAAGGGAAGTTAAAGTTCAAGAAGTGGAGGTGCCCGTGGTGTAATGGTTATCATTGTAGGAAATAGACACTGCGACAGACACATTCAAATCCTGGATGAGTGATTGTATTTCACATAGCACTAATACCCTTGAGAAAGGTATGAATCCAATTATTCTCCCTCAAGCTATAGGTAAATAGGACAGACTGGGTTCTTCAGCCTTGGTGAGGCAGCTAGTCTAGAAGGAAAACTCTGAATTCAAACCAGTTAAACTGCTTAAAAAGTGACCTTGTGTCATATCCTGCCCGAGTGGAGGGGTTGGTAAATATGATAAGGGAAGTTCAAGTTTTTTTTTGTTTCGAACAAGTTTTTTGAATAATTTGTTGAAAGAAATAATGTCATTGTTTATCATATTTACTAACCCCTCCGCTCAGGAAAGATATGACACAAGCTCAATTTGTCATTGTCATAATATCATTGTTTATGGTGATTAGGTTGGATAATTCATAACTATTTGTGTCAGCTTAAAGTGAATTGATAGTCAATATAAATGTTTGTGTAGAATGATAATTCTTCCTTGATTTTAACTTAATTCTATTTTTTTTAGTGTATTTTTTTTCCCCTTGTTATTAAAAAAAAAAATCAAATGAGTAACATTAAAATATATTACTCCCTTCCCTGGATTGCTCCACTTACCCTTGATCTGTATCTTATAAGTTAAGCAAGTGTTTACCAAGGAAGCATCAAGTACAATTTTTTTGAGTCTTTGGTATGACAACTTGGGATTGAACCCAGGTCTCCTGGACCATTGGCAGACACTCTGACCAATAGTACTTATTGGCATAAGTACACAGTGTAATTGTCAAAAACATTTCTATTTCAAGCTATTCAGTTTAGTCAGAGAGTTCTAATTCAAACAATTCAGTTTAGTATATGAATAGCTTTTGTTTACATAGTTAAATGTCAAAACAGTTCAATTTCAAACAATTCAGTTTAGCATAATTAGTTTCAATGTCAAAAACAGTTCCATTTGAAACAATTCAGTTTAACATGTGTGTGCAGTTTAGTTCTATTTAACCCACAGGTAAGGGCCCTATTAGGTACTACCCCTCCAGGCCAGTCTGGACCTGGGAGTGATGGCGATAAAAGCGTACTGCTAATTCCTCAAAGCTTCGGCATCACTGGAGCCTCACCATCAGATTGTTTAGTGTCACATCTAGGACACTCGTTGGGGGTGGGGGGGCTTATTCCTCGGCAGAGATGCAGTCGGTATATTTTGCAGCCCCGACAGACTGGGCAATGTTCTGAGTTAGGAAAATGAGTATGTCATCAAGATATCTGAAATATGTGGTGCTAATGGGTAACCTATATTTAAAAGATCCGGACTCTAAAAATTCTAAAAATAAACAAGCTAAAACACCACTAACTGGGTTTCCCATAGGATAAATTTCTGTTCATAAAATTTATTAAATTTAAAGTAAGTAATGTCAGTAATGTGTTTGTAGATGTCGATCAAAGTGTTTCTGGAGAGAGATGAGGTGATTTGTTTGTTATTTAATGGCATATCAACCTTCTCAAGTTATTTAATGCTATTTTCATCCTTTTAGAAGGACAGTAGTGGTACTATTTAACCCATAGCTGGGAGGATAAGGGGGTTCATACCTTTCACAAAGGTTAGCGTGACTGGAGTTTGAACTCACAATTTCTTCAGTCCAGTGCTTTAACCATTACACCACAGGGACTATTTAGTTTAGTCAGAAAGTTCTAATTCAAACAATTCAGTTTAGTATAAGAATAGTTTTTGTTTACATACAGTTAAATGTCAAAACAGTTCTATTTCAAACAATTCAATTTTTAAAAAAATGAATAGCAAGAAGGTTAAGGCATTTTTTGAGAGGTACATTGGTATAAAGGAAAGTTATATTTAAGCTCTTCATACTTTTGTTTGTATATCAATCTGAGGGGCTGATTGTTTTAGTAGGGAGGGGTGATATCTTAGCTATGAAGCGGGCTTTTTTGTGAATGGCACGACCAATGCTGAAAATAATAGGTTGTATAGGAGTGTTTGGCTTATGAATTTGGGGTAGACCATAAGGAAAGTTCAATTTTTTTTGTTTCAAACAAGTTTTTTTTAAAATTTGGTGAAAGAAAATGTCATTGTTTATCATATTTACCAACCCCTCCGCTCGGGAAGGATATGACACAAGCTCCATTTAATAATAATAATAATAATGTCAATGTTTATGGTGATTAGGTTGGATAATTCATAACTATTTGTGTCAGCTAAAAGTGAATTGATAGTCAGTATAAATGTTTGTGTAGAATGATAATGCCACCATTTTTATCAGCAGAGTAATTTTGTGATAGGTTAGAAAGAGCCTGTAAATATCTTTTAGGAAGGGATAAATCATTTGGTTGAGAGACAGAAGCAAGAATAATTCCTTGGATGAAGTCACTGGGAAAAAAAAAAAAAAAAAAAAAAAAAAAACGGTATCACTGTTTCTATAGTCCAAAACTGAAAGCTTCAATTTGATTGGTGGAAAACTTAAAGTCTGTTAAATTCAGGACCATTTCAAGATTTCTGATGTGTTTCCATTTGCTTTCAGCCAAAAGGTGTGAAAGTTTGTTTGATTATTGGAGCGAGTGTGTTTGTAATTCTTTATCATTTGAGAGATACTTCGGGAGATCTTGTTGGTGAACATATGACGCCCGTGTAATTCAAGGTCCAGTTGATTAGTCTCATGAAATAGAGCTTTGGCTTGGTGGTGTAAAATAGTTTTGCAGGCATTAAGATATTCCTGCATGTAAATGCGCTTTTCTCCCACATGTTAGATTTCAAACATCTTTAAAAAAATTTTTCAGGCCACTTTAATTGAATCTATCCACTGCAGAAAATTTTGCCGACTTTTAAAATCTGCAACCATGCCATTAAACAATACCCTGGCTTTTTTTCAAATTTCACCCTACCAGGCAAATATTATTTTCCGAAAGAATAATATCAAAATTGACAATGGATAAGATTAATTTTTATATATAAAAAAAAAAAAAATCCATCTGTTCCTACACTTCCATACGTCTGGGTGGTTTTCATTTGAATATGTTAGTCTGCTTTTTGCATTTTGGTCTACAGTTGCTACACTCCATCAACACTCAGATTCTTATTTCCATCTTTCTTTCTTTGTTCTTTCTTTTCCGTCTCCTTTCTGCTCCTCTCTCTCTCTCTTTATCTATGTCTTCCTATTCCTACTGCTAAGAAATTACCAACATTCTGAAGAAGTCTTTGGGTGAATAAAGACAAAATATTAATTGAATCCATTGTCTGTATTTTGGTTTATTCACTTCTCCACTTATTTTTCACACACGCACTATTTATAAAAGAAGAACACCCTACTTCCCAAAGAAGAAGAAGAAAAAAAAAAAAAATTATTTTACATTTCCTAAAGGGGGTTCACATTCACATTCCAGAACACGTATTGAGAAATATATATATATATATATATATATATATACACACACACAAATAAAAAGAACCCACCCACCTTCCTGAAAAGAAAAAACTATTTACATTTGATAAAGGAGGTTTCACTTTCACTTTCTAATTCCAGAACAAGTATTAAAAAATTGTAAGTATGCGTGTAAAGGAAGGACCTCACCCTTTCCTAAAGAACAAAAAAAAATAATTGAAATAACTTGGTCTGTTTGGTTACTTGTCTTTTCCAATGCCAACTGTTCTGAAAATGGGTGATCATTCTATGTTGAATTTTGAAAAACAAAAAAAAACAAAAAAATTAGTGATTTTTTAAAATTTTTTCACTGTGATAAAAATGCATTGTATAAACTAGTATCAGTGTTTTTTCTATCATGTATCACATCATGACATGACAAGTTGAGATAGGTTTTTCTTTATCATATTTATCAACCCCTCCGCTTGGGCAGGCAAGGCTGAAGGTTTTTCTTTATAGCTAGTAATATGAACATTACAGAACTCCTTTGGATGAATACTGTCTTTTTGTTTTAGTCATTGCCAGTTTTTGTCCCATAAGTTTTTCTTGCCTTCATTACAAGTGTCGAATGATATCTAAAGCCTACACCTGAATAAGGCTGAAAAGCTGACCAGCCAAAGTAATAATAGTTAAAATACTGTTTGGCACAACATAATGATGAGAGAATAGTCAGTGCCCCACACACTGCGCCATGTTGTTTTTAGCATCGAAAAATTATGATAAATGAAACCAATTTAAAACCCCTCATCATCTGAAAGCTCAGAGAAATGCATACAGGAGGTAATTGGTACAGAAGACTTGGAAGTGGTTAAGAGAGAGAGAGAGAGAGAGAGAGAGAACGAAACAGTTTGTGTGAATGAAAGAGATTGCAATTTGTGCAGCAATAAAGCAGACAGCAGAAAATTAGATTAAAACAATGAAAAGGTAATGAAACATTCCAAGATGGGGAGGAGTACGTTCATCTGAAATAGAAAATAAGGAAGACCATCAAATCTAAGAAATAAAAGGAGAAAGAAGCCTATTAAATAGTCAATTAGAAAGGAGAAAGAGGCTTGGAGGGAATGTCGGAAGAGAGCGGGAAGAGAGAGAGAGGGAGCGGGAAGAGAGGGGGGAGAGAGAGGGAGCGGGAAGAGAGGGGGGGAGAGAGGGGGAAGGAAGAGAGAGGGAAGAGAGGGAGAGAGATGGAGGGATGGAAGAGAGAGTGAGATGGAGGGATGGAAGAGAGAAACGGAGAAATAGAGAGAGAGAGGAGAAATAGAGTTTTATTTAGTTTGGTTAACAGGGCTTAAGTTACTTAAAGTTCCTTCTTTTATTAAGTGGTCACTCATCTAAGCATTGACTTAACTTATTACTACTTAACTTTAGTGATCTGGCAAGATCACTCTCAGCATGACTCAAAATACAATTTCCATGTTTCTTCCCATCAATAATCCAAGTTAATGATTGATTTTAATGGCATGCCAACCTGAGAAGGGTTATTTCATGTCCAGAGGTTAGGGAATAACTTTCATATTTACATTTTGAATGTGTGTGTGTGTATGTGTTTCTTAAGGGGTTTTTTTGCACAGCACCCAATCAAATAATTTGCAAACAAACCCATAGATGAGACCCTAGAATATTATTTGACCAATAGATGGGACACTAACAGGTAATACCACAATTTGGTTCAGAGTGGACCTGAAAGTAATTGGTAATGAAGGAGTACTCAACACTCAAGAGATCCTGAACTGGAGCCTCACCATCAGATGCAATTTAGTGTCATCCTCAGAAAACCCCCTTGGGGGGGGGGGTCTTAATCCTATCCAGGGGATACAGTCAGCACATTCTAAGACCCACCAGACATGAGAAATGGTTTCAAGTATTCCTATCTAACATTAACAATTCTATATAATATCTAGCATTTTCTTTTCAATTTTATACTTTTATAGAATTGAAATAAGATGGAGACTCAAGTTCTATCGATAGAGATAACTCAGCAATCAAGGACTATCAAACAAGAAGGGGGTGCAGACGATATACTGAAGGGTGCAGACTATGCAGATAATCTAGTACTTCTTAGAAATACACCTGCCAAGCCAAATCCATACGACATAGCCAAGAGCAAGCAGCAAGGGGCATGGTCCTTCAAGTAGTAGCCAGTTCACATACCTTGGTAACAGCATCTCATCTACTGAAAGCGATGTTAGCATATGCAGAGCAAAGGCATGAACGGCTATTGATACGTTATTGATCATATGGAAGTCTGATCTATTGGATAAAATAAAACGAGATTTCTTCCAACACTTTGGCTGTGTCAATATTACTGTATGGATGCACTACATGGATGCTAACAAAACGTATAGGGAAAAAAAAAATAGATGGAAAATACACAAGAATAGTACGAGATATTTTGAACAAATCCTGGAAGCAAGACACCGTAAAACAACAGCTGTATGGCCACTTACCTCTCATCTCAAAAACCATCCAAGTAAAACGAACAAGACACGTGGGACACTGATGGAAAAGCACATACGAACCCATAAGTGATGTTCTTCAATGGACACCCCACCGACACATAGACGTGCCTGTGTTGTCGGACCAGCAAGAACTTATTCACATCAGCTCTGTGTGGACATTGGATGTAGCTTGGAGGACATGCCAGGAGTGATGGATGAGAGAGAGAGAGAGAGTCAGGGGAAATCTGTGCTATCAGCGTAATTTGATGATGATGACGCTGTAATAGATTTTGAATTCATCGATACATAAGCTCCACAGAGCAAGATTTGCATGCATTGTCCGACCAGCAAGAACTTATTCACATCAAGCTCTGTGCAGACACTGAATGTAGTTTGGAGGACCTGCCGAAGACGATGGATGATAGGGACGGATAGAGAGGGGGTCAGCGCAAATTGATGATAATAATGACCTAACAAGAAGTACCGACTACGAACTAAATAAAAGATGGGAGACTTAAAACAAAGTTATTCCTTCCTTGTTACTTAGTTTGCTATGATTTTCTGTTTTTGTTATTTCTTTGATGAAATTTTCACATGAAGACGACGAGGAGTGGAGGGGCATTATGCGGTTGACCTGCTTCAAGGATTTCTTTCTTTCATCAGAAAATTTTTATTCAATGTCCCCCGACTGCTGAGCTGCCACTAAATGAGTGAACATTAAACTATTTGTCTATCTAAAAAATAAAAAAGGGTTTTGTACACAAATGAAAAGTTGTAGGATGAAAATGGAGAAGGAAAAAAATAGTCAAATATTTAGGTCAGTGGGTCTAATTTCTTCAGTGAAAATGTCATGTTGAAAAAAAAAAAAAAAAATGTTACACCAAAAATTAAGGACAGAAGATTGCAGACGAGAAGAGAGAGGACACAGAGAGCGAGGAGAGAGAGAGAGAGACGGAGAGGGGACAGAGAGAGAGAGAGGGAGGGACAGAGAGCGAGGACAGAGAGAGAGAGGGACAGAGAGAGAGAGAGAGAGACAGAGAGAGAGAGGACAGAGAGAGAGGTGTGCTAATTCTGCGGTAAAAAAAAAAAGAAAGATCCTTGAAGTTTCAGTTAGTTGCTTTTTTATTCATTTTGGTTTATCTAACGGCATATCAACGTTGGTGGGCTATTTAATGCCAAAGCCATCCTTCTAAAAGAACACCAGTGGTACTCTCTAACCCATACCTAGAAGGATAAAAGGGGTTCATACCTTTCCTCAAGGGTAATAATCTGAAAGAGAACGTAATAGCGCAACTCGAATTCGAACTCGCTTACTTCACGGCCCCAGTCCAGTACATTAGCCACTACACCACAGAGACTCCCCCCCACTTTAACTGAAAAGTTAATTCAATCCAGCCTTCAGCCATAAGTTGGCATCTTAGTGGTTGAGGGAAGGAAAGGTTCAAGAATTAAGACTGATGGTGAATTGTAGCTAATTAAAGATGTACTTAAATTTAATTGGATAGTGTGTGTGTGTGTAAGCAAGAGAATTTTTCATTGTTATCCTATTTTGGTAGGCACCAAGAGTTCAATACCCACTGAGTGCTTAACATTTGTAGCCTTGTACCAGACAAACTATGCTGAGCAAATAACTATTGCACAAATGTCTTTTCAAAAACTTGATTCTAGATTGTTTTAACCATTTTACACATCCTTCCGATATTTAGTATATTAGGAGGTATGGAATGAGCAAAAACACTCCATTCTTTATATAAAATATATATATATATATATATACACACACACGGTTTGCAGACGCAAAAGATGGGCGGTTTCACCGAAAATTCGACTTTTTCGGTTTCATCTTCATAACGTGAAATTGCATCGAAATTTTTTACGAAACTGAAATCATTCAGTTTCTTGCTATCACGACTGAATAATTATATCCAAGAAAACACTGTAGAAAAAGACTTAGATTTTGTTAAAATTAAATTTTATCAACATTTATACCATTCTACGATGAAAGAAACTGAACAAAAACATTTAATTGACAAGTTTTAGGAAATAAATGTGAAGTCTATTTGTTTACAAAAGAAATGAAGAAAAAAAAATACAGATGTGATACTTGGAAATCTTTCATATGAAAATGTTTTTAAAAAAGAGAGAGAGAGAAAAAAAAAAAAAAAAAAAAAAAAGGAAATACAATATGATGTCTAAAATCTATTTGTTTCAGTTTTCAAAAAAAAAAAAAAAAAAAAAAAATTTTGTGGTAAAATTAGGCTAACAACAAAATAGGGAGTAAAAAATAAAATAATTGCCAGTTTCGTTTTAATGTTAAATTTATTTAGAAAGGTTGTTTTATTTTCCTTTCAGCCATATAAAGATTTTTAAGATTCGATCAGAAATACACGAGAAATAGCAAGTTGAACAGACTAAGTTGCAAATTTGTCAATCTCAAAGGAAATCAGATATCGACTGGAAATGCTATTACACAAGAAAATGAATGGCTTCCTAAAAAAAACTAAATTAAAAACTGAAAAACCGAATCGAAAACTGCGGTATCAAGGGAAAAAAACGAAACCGATACTGATACATAAATTGTAAAACCGCCCAACTCTAGTAGATGCCTAATAACATCTTGAATAAATGCTTAAACATTGTTTTAAGAAAAAAATTACAGTGCCGATCCTGACCATGAACTTTTCAGAAATTTTAGGAATATAATTCCGCCATATTTCCCATGTAAATTATTACACAAAAGGTGAAACAAATTAAAAGCATCACTAAAAATAAAAAAAAACATTTCTACAATTTCAAAAAAATCTCAGTGATAAATACGAATGCTAATTTTCAGTCACTATAGTGATTTTTTTCTTCTTGGTTTAATGGCATATCAACCATTGATGGTTATTTAATACCAAATCCTGTGTGTATGTGTATATATATATATATATATATATATATATATATATATATATATATATAATAAAAATGAATGATTTTTATGTGAATTGTTTGTCGTTAATCTTATTTCTAAACTCATTACAGCTCATTTGTTTGCACATAGGTAAATGGTTTCAAGTATAGCTATTCAACAGCAATAATTCTATTTGTATACAGTTAAAGGGTTTCAAGTATTCTTATTTAACCCTAGTAATTCTAATATCACATCACTAATAATCCTTAGTAAATAAATAGTTCTATTTGACCCATTGATCAGATATTAACACATATTACCAGTTTTGATGAGAATGGAACAAAGTAGTGGCAATGAAGGGATACTCCACATTCCCCAAAGCTCCAGGATTGGAGCCTCAGTAACAGATGCAATTTAATGTTATACCCAGGACACTAGGTTCTATTTTATGGGACAGTAACAGGTACTTCCACTCCAGGTAGGAGTGGACCTGAGAGTAGTGGCAATGAAGAGGTACTCCGCATTCCCCAAACTCCAAGACTGGACCTTCATGATCAAATGCAGTTTAATGTCCTACCAAGACATTCATGGTTTGGCTTCATGAAATGAAAATCAAAAAGGGATTGGTTCACATTGAAAAGCAGACATGTTCGTGACTGGTAAGGCCAATGCAAGGCAGGCAAGCAGACATGGTCATTGCTGAAGGTCTGGTCAGGGCTTGATGGTATTGTATTATTGGTTCTCCTCTGGTGCATTTTGTCCATAAGAGCAGTCCAGCATGTGTTTTCAAAGGAAGAGAGAACATTATAGGCAGTGAGGCACCAGACATCACATTTCTCAGCTAGGATGGACCATTGGCCATAGTCAATATGATAGTAACAATCAAAAGCAAGCCAATTTTTTAGTTACTATATTTTATTAAGATAAAAGCACAACTGAAAAGATACATATCAATTCTATCATCATTTAAAATGATCCCTGAGTTCTTGAGCCTAAATTTAGTATTTGCCATTTAAGCTTGATCTCCACACGAATAAACCAGTTTTATGGTGTTGGGGGAAAATAAAAGTATCACTGGTGTAATAGGCTCAGAGGATTGATATTTGAATGCAAAAGATTTCACAGTTTCATGTGTGTTTACCCAACTCCTTCACCATAGGTTGAATGTGACACAAGGTCACTTTTCATGCAGGATAACGATAGTTTGAATTCAGCTTTCCTTTTCTGAGACTGGTCCCTTCACCAAGACTAAAGAACCTAATCTGCAATCTGCCCATTGGGTCTAGTGGGTAGAGTGTGCACTAATGGCCCGGGAGACTGAGGCTCAATTCCAAGTCAAAAAAAAAAAAAAAAAAAAAAAGTACTTGATATCTCCTTAACACTTAGCATAAGGGATGGATCAAGGGTAAGTGGAGCATGCAAGGAAAGGAGTAGAACTCTCCCCTACACCTTAGTGTAGTAGCTGTTGAGAAGGGAGCCTTTGGGTCGCCCTTTACTATGGTTGCCAACTTTACTTCCTTTACCCATAGCAGAGAGAATAATGGATGGATTCATGCCTTTCCCAAGGAAATTAGCACTAAGTGCAACACAAACAGGATTTTTACTTGGTTCATCGATTCCATTTCTTAAGATAAAGACCATTATGCTAGTGTATATGCATACATGCGTGTGTGGTACTCATCTGAAACCTGGATAATATACCAAAGATGTATCAAATAAATTGAAAGATTCCACCAAAAATGACATATTCTTAACATCAAATGGCAGTCAAGGAACCCAGACACTTGTCTTCCAAAGGTCTTAACGTAAATGCATTGAAACAATGGTAATTATCAACCATGAAGGAATGAAGACATTTAAATGACTACAACACAAGCCTGTAAAAAAGTTTAAGGATAATCTGAATAAAAAAATTGAAGCATAGAGCCGGAAAGAACTGACACTGAATCACAGAGAATAGAGACACTCCATTAAAGAAACATATGATACCTTTGTGATTGAGAGCCTCAAATCAAATTTGGTCTTTGACAGAGCACTCATCCAGACTTGCAAACTAATATGCAGTCTTAGAAGTGTCGAATGTATATCAATATGTACTGTTGTCAAAGAGAAGCTTTTAGATGGTTGGTATAACCTCTGTTAACAACTGGAAGAGGGCCAACTACACCAATCTATCTCTACATCTTTTGATAGTACTTGTATCTTTTGTAATTAGGTCTGCAAATGACTGTCAACTGGTTTGGTTAGGTTTTATGGCATATCAACCCTTGAAGGTTAGTTAATACCAAATCCTGTTTTTATACATATCTATCTTCAAAACAAGTTAAGTAATCATAGATTACCTAACTCGTTTTGAAGATAGATTTTTAAATGAGCCTAAGTTGATTCTTTTGTGCATGGTTAAATAGTTTCAAGTATTCCTATATAACATGAATATTCCAATTTACTATGAATGGTTTGGTTTGGTTTTATGGCATATCAAACATTGTAGGTTATTTAATGCCAAATTCTGTTTATACACATACAAATATGATTTGTAAAGATTTTGATAAATTTTTAAAATGAGCCTGACCTCATTTGTTTGCACACAGTTAATTGGCTCCAAGTATTGCTGTATAACAGCAATTATTTGTTTGAGATGGCAATGAAGGAGTGCTCTGCATTCCCCAAAGCTCCAGCATTACTGGAACCTCACCATCAGATTGTTTAGTGTCATATCCAGGACACTCGTTGGGGGGTGTTTTACCTCTCTGCAGAGATGCAGTCTGTGTATTCTACAGCCCTGGGCAATTTGGGTTTAAGCGGACCAGGAAATAATAGCAATGAAGGGATACTCTACATTCTTCAAAGCTCCAGGACTGGAGCCTTACCATCAGATGCAGGACAAATGTTGGGTGTGGGTGGGTCTTACCTCTATGCAGATGTCTAATCAGTGTATTCTACAGTCTCATCTAATAGGGCCATATGTGTGTGCTTTGGTTTTGTGGTATATCAACCATTGTAGGTTATTTAATGCTGAATCTGATTTATTCATATATATTAGATATATATGAATTGTAAACATAAGTCAACAAAGTTAAATAGTTCCAAGTATTTCTATGGATCCCTAACAATTCAAGTAAAACAGTCATTTGTTTACACACAGTTCAATGATCAGACAGGTCTATTTCTAACAATTCCCTTTAGCACAAGTCAATGATAAATGGTTCCAAGTATTGCTTTGTATCAAAAAAACAATTCAATTAAACATTGGTCATTTACTTAAGTACAGTTAAATGATCTCAGTTCTTTTTCAAATAATTCAATTTCATATAAGTCATTTGTTTGCACTCAGTTTAAATGTTAAACATTTGACCCATAGATAGGACCCTATCAGGTGCTACCACTCTGAACCAGAGTGGACCTAGGATTAATGGCAATGGGGAGGCACTCTGCATTCTCCAAAACTATAAGACTGCAGCTTCACCATCAGATTGTTTAATATAATAACCAGGACACTCATTCCGAGGGAAGTCTTACCCATCTGCAGAGATGCAGTTGGTTTCTTCGACAATATATGGTTGTCCCTGTCTCATTTGGTGGGTTAGTGGCAGACCAAATGAGATATAATTTGGAGAATGCTCAATATCTGTGATAGAACTATAATATAATAATGAATAAATACATATTAGTTTTTATTTATATTTTACAGCATGGATGCTTCTCTGCGACTACTGGTTTAATGCCATTTTTACAAAGCAGTCATCAGACAGATAATCGCTATGTAAAGATGGCATGAAACCAGTGGTCACAGATAAGCATCCATGCTATTAGATATATATAAAAACTAATATATATTTATTCATTATTATTATATATATATATATATATATATATATATATATATATATATATATATATATATATATATATATATATATATATAATACACATACACTTGTAAGGATGTTTAGGGCAACAATTACCATAGAATAATGAAATCAGTAACCCAAGTTCAAATCCTGGACAAGTATCTTCGCATTTCACCTCACACTAAAGACCTTGGAAAAGGCATGAAACCATCCATTTTCTCCCTAACTATGAGTAAACAGTAGGGCAGACTAGTTTCTTTAGCTTTGATAAAAGAAAAGAGTCTAGAAGACACCTCAGTTTGAACCGTCAATACTCCACTTAAAATCTGACCCTGTGTCATGTTCTACCTGAGGCAGGAGGGTTGGATAAATATGTATATACAAAGTTAAACTTGTTCAAGTGACACTCTTTATCAATTTTAACTTTTTTTGAAATTGTAAACCATAACTAAACAATAATCTGCCCTATTATTTACACGTAGCTAGAGGGAGAATAATTGGGATTCATACCTTTCCCAAAAGTATCAGTGCCATGTGAAATGAAAGAAGCCTCCTCCAGGAATTGAACTCGAGTTGCCACATCCTTTTTCTATGATGATAACCATTACACAACTAAGAAATAAATATACTTCAAAATATAATTTGAAAGAGAATTGGAGGATGGAAAACAATGACTCACCAAGTTGAACAATGAAAATATTTAAAAGCATAGAATAAAAAAAATTAAAAAGAAGTGAATTGAACTAGTGAATGGGTACTTGTTCAGACAAGTTTTCATGACATAATTTCAAAGAAATCTTTTCTTATACGACAAAAGAATAATATAAAACATCTTTGGGAAAGTCTGTTTTCAGATGGTTGAAAAATTAAATATTGTTAAACTCGCATTCAGAAGGAAAACTTGGTTGAAGAGTTTCTCAACCCAGGGAGTGGTGATAAAAAAGATAATGGAATAACGCAAGTACTATAATGATAGTAATATCATGACATGTCAATGAGGATACATCTAGTATACAAATCCAGAAGATAGAATACAGGGAAAAGTGAATCCATGCCTTTCAGTGTTTATTGAACAAAGGACTTAAGGCAAAATTCCAGCTTTGTGCACAAGTTTCATTTTTTGTCAACATTTGTTATACATAGACATATATTTACCAACCCCTCTGCTTGGGCAGGATATGACACAAGGTCAATTTTTAAATGAGTTTAACAGGTTTGAATTCAGAGTACTCCTTCTCCTAGACTAGTTACCTCACCAAGGCTGAAGAACCCAGTCTGTCCTATTTACCCATAGCTGGAGGGAGAATAATTGGATTCATACCTTTCCCAAGGGTATTTGTACTATGTGAAATGCAATCAATCTCAGCCAGGGTTTGAACTTATGTCGCTGTGTCCATTTCCTATGATGATAACCATTACACCATGGGCACCTCCTATATGTTATATATATATATATATATATATATATATATATATATGTTCGTTAATGAAGTCAAATGCCTTGGAGAAATCTACAAATAAATGTCACCTCAAGGTTTTTTGCACAAACCCCTTCTAGAATTTGTTGAATTGTCAGAATTACACTTATTAGTAGATATTTCCAAGGCTTTTGATTCCATACATAGTGGGAAGATGCAGCAAATACAGCAAGCCTATGGTCTTCCCAAAGAAACCTTCACAGTCATAATGATGCTCTATAAAAACACAAAAGTAAAAGTTCGCTCACCAGATGGAGACAGAGACTTCTTTGATATTGTCACAGGTGTTCTGCAAAGTGATACTTTAGCCCCATACTTGTTCATAATCTGCCTAGACTAGGTACTTCAAACGTCGATATATTTAATGAAAGAAAATAATTTTACACTGAAAAAGGCAAGAAGCAGATGATTTCTGGCACAAACTATTACAGAAACAGACTATACTGATTACATGGCACTTCTGGCAAATACACCTGCTCAGGCTGAATCCCTGCTACGTAGCCTGGAGAAGGCAGCAGGCAACATAGGCCTACATGTGCTTCAATCAAAATCAAACAAGAGACATTTCCACCCGAACAGGTAACTCCTTAAAACATGTGGACAAAATCACCTACCTCGAGAGCAGCATTTCATCTACTGAAAATGATATCAATACGCGACTAGCAAAGGCATGGTCAGCTATTTATAGGCTATTGGTCATATGGAAGTCAGTCCTATCTGATAAAATAAAGCACAATTTTTTTTTGTGTCCATACTGCTATATGGATGCACTACAGGGATGTTGACTAAGCACTTGGAGAAAAAGCTTGACAGCAATTGCACAAGAATGCTACGAGCCATATTGAACAAATCCTGGAAGCAACATCCCACAAAAAAGCAGCTATACAGTCACCTACCTCCCATCTCTAAAACCATTCATGTTAAATGAACAACACATACAGGACAGTAAGAGCAAGCTCATAACCAGCGTTCTTCTGTGGACTCCTTCACATGAATGAGCAAGTGTTGGATGTCCAGCTAGAACCTACCTACAACAGATCTGTAGAGACACAGGGAATAATCTAGAGGACCTGCTGAATGCAATGGATGATAGAGACGAAGGGAGAGAAGAGTCAGGGAAATCCATGCTCACGGCACGACATAATGATTACATATATAAGTAAAGTTGGCAACTGTAGTTAAGGGTGATCTGAAGGCTCCCTTTCCAAAAGGTACAACACCGAGGTTTACGGGAGGGTGCTACTCCTTTCCAAGGATTGACCCACATTTGATATGTACCTTATAAAGGTGAATGTTCAGCAAGATGCCATCAAGTAATATTTTTTTGAGTTTTTGGTATGACTCGACCTGGGACTGAATGCCAGTCTCCCAGGTCATTGGCAAACACTCTAGCCATCAGGAAAATGATTATATATATATATATATATATATCTCCACACACACACATCTTTAAGTTAATAAACCCATCATGAATCTTGTCATAGCATATATATATATACACACACACACATACACACCATATCATTTAAGTCGGTAAACAGACTTAAAAAGAATAATCCAAATAAAGTGCTCAATGCACGGCCAATATATATATGTATGAAAATAAAACCACCTGTTGAGCAAAATACACACTCACACACACACATATATATATATCTAAATCATAACTCCTTGAAAACCTGACTTTAGGGGAAATGTCTTCCCTAATCTTAATAGTAAAAAGAAATATACTTCAGTTCAAACCCCATCTGAAGATCCAGTTGATGAACTGGTGAAATGAATAAAGGATATCTTAATTTTCTTGGAATTATTGAGATATATATATATATATATATATATATATATATATGATGAAATTTATTAGAAAAGAGTCATTCAATAAATAAGGTAAATTTTCCCTAAGGATTTAGCAATAGGAAGCACTTTATGTTGGCAACTTTTTTAAGGAAATAAATATATGATAGGTCCTTTTATGTCTCAGAAGATTGTCATTATGACCGTCTTTACTGACAACTGCCCCTGGAACTTTTTCTTTACCAAAGAGTCAATATGTTTTCATTCCATGGAATGTCATTTCGATTCAAGTTTGTAGTGGCAAAGTTTTATTTTTTTTGTCAACATTTGTGATACATAGATATATATATATATATATATATATATATATTAGTGAAGTCAAATGCCTTGGAGAAAATTAGGTTTAGCCTATTTTTAAACAATTTTTGTTTTCTAACTAAAAAAGGCTTCTCCTTACACATCTCACATTCTTCAGTGAATTTCACATGGTTTGTACTTTTCAGCCATCCAAGATTTCATGACAGACCTCCGTTAAAACCTGGAATACTGTTTGATTTGTCGCCATTTTGGACATGCTTGAAACATTTTAACAAGATTAGAATAATTTTTGCTATAAACCAAAAAATGTCAAGATTTATAGAAAAAAATATCCTAAAAAAAATTTATCTGGCTTTTTTTTTTGTAAAAAGAAAAGAAAAAAACCCTTATTTATTGAATGACCATCATCTATAAAAACAGAAGTATACATAATGAAAGTGTTATAGTAGGGAAACGACTAAGAATTTAATTTCAACCCATCATATTAATATCCTTAAGAAAGGCATGAATCCTTTCCTCTTCCGCCAAAACTTGAGATAAATAGTACAACAGACAGGATTCTTTGGCTTTGATAAGGCAACTAATCTACAAAAAGGAGTTAAAAAAAAAAAAAAAAAAAAGCTTAATTTTTTAGGTTTGATAAGGAAACCAGTCTAAGAAAAGGATAAAAAAATAAAAAAAACCAAAAAAAAAAACTAAATTTGAAATAGGAAATGTGGCAAGCAACTTCATCCAATAATATTCACTGAAGAAAAAAACACCAGATTACTAATGTTGTCTTTGCAGCAGGAGAAACAATTCTATAAACATATTTTTAGTTTGAAATCTACTTTTTCTAAAGTTAAATTTGGTTGGCTCCTTAATGAGCTAGATGCCTAATACCACTCATGTTAAGTAGCAATGTTTTGAAGCAGGAGAAAGAAATATCAATAAAATGTTGTATTCATCTACAAATTGAACTTTGAAAACTTCATCTTTATTAGTCAGTAGGTGTAGTTATTTATGGGTGACACAGTACATGGCTAATTCTGCATAACTTCAGACAGTTAGCTTTCATAGCTTAATAAGCAAGACCGGTACCTTAATGTTAAGGAATTTGAGTCTGAATATTGCTTAAAACATACTCTATTCTGATCCATACTGTTTACTCAATACTTCTAATTTTTTTGACCTGAAAATGCCAGTAAGCAGCAAAAAAAAAAAAAAAAATCAATGACTGTTACTTATTTTACTAGAAAGGAAAAAACAAAATAAAAACCCATCAACTGGAACTTAAGAGGAGGGAAGGGTTACTTGTGCCAGTCTTAAAGCCGACATAACTGAATAGTCGAAATAAGCAGATAAATGTTTTGTGTTTTTTTCTTACCTCCAAGTAAAGAGGTTAAAACAGATTAATGAAAGGACTTAATGAGTGCATTAGATTTGGTAAAGTAATTCTTTTGGCTCTCATTGGTGGATTATGATCAAGATCAGTCTGCATGAACTTTGAACAGACATGGATTATTTGTGAATCTTTCTATCATGAAGCAAGATTTGGGACAAGTTGGAACTAACTCCCCTACCCGCAAGCAAATGTGGAATTCCTGAACTTTCGAGACTTGGCCCGATTCCACTTCCTTATATAATTATCATATTCTGCATTTTAATTTCAGGGTACATGCATCCATACATATATGTAAAATACAAGTGTAATCATGTCTATTGGGAAGGGGGAACTTACAACTGTTTGGAATTATAATATTAAGTAAAAGATTTTAAAAAATTATATATGTAACATACAAAGAAAGATTGACTGATGGAGATATATATATATATATATATATGTGAATATAAAATGCAAATGTGCATTATATATATATCTTTCCAACAATGGGTAAATAAATAGTAAGGCAGAATGGACTCTTTCACCTTGAAAAGGAAAATGGAATTCAAACCTTTGAAATTCCACTTAAAAAATGACCTGTCACATCCTGCTTTTGTAAAGAGATTGGTAAACATAAAACCTATAAAATATAATCATGAACACTAAAAGTTTTACTTAAAGGGTTCATGTGATGTGCACAATCATCAGACAGAAATTACATTGTTTTTCAAATAGATTGCATACAAACATATCTTATTATAATGGAGATTATGTGGTAATTTACTAAGCTTTTTGCTTAGATGTGGCACCCAACGAGACTCAAACTCACTGGTGTAGGTTTGCTAGTTGAGCTTACTAACCACCATAATGGAGATGATGTGCGTCTATAACCAAAATTAAGTCATCACCAACATCACAATTCCCTTATTTTTATGTCATATTCCCCATATTTTGTTATTTAAAAATCTAAAATCAAAATGTTGGCCATATCTACGTATAAATAACATGGAATATATATTTTTTTCTCCCCAACTCCTGCGGGGTTGAGCTCTTTAGCAAAGGAAGAAATGGTTGCCACTTGCGTGAGGCAAAGCTCTTCAAATGAATTAAGCAAATACTCCCTCTTTGGGTCAGTGTAAACCCCGGGGTAATAACAATAAAGGGTACACCATACTCCTCAGATCTCCAAGGACTAGAGTCTTATCACATGCAGTTTTGTGTCATACCCAGGATACACATTCAGGTCGGGGTCTTTACTCCTCTGCAGGGGACATAAGTATATTCTAAACATCAGATGAGGCAATAGATATACAGCGGTGGCCATAGAATTTTGAACGGCATAGTTTCGTCAGAAAAGTAGGCATAACTTTTTATCTAAGTTATTTTAGATTCTATAATTTTCACAGACAATAAATACGATATTGTTATTCTGAGAAATTTTGGTGTTATTTGATATAATAAAAGTATTGAAAGATTTAGTGATTTACTACAAAACCCAGGGTGGCCAAAATGATCAGAATGATTGAAAAAAAAAAAAAAAAAAAAAAAAAATGAACAAAATACTCAAATATTACAGAAAATACAGAAATTATTTTTATATTTAGTGTGAAGTGAAGCCCTTTAGCTTCAATCACACACTGACATCTTCGGCTGCATGAAGAAATTTATTTATTGATATCTTGCCGAGTGATCTTATTCCATTCTTCCTGAAGGGCATTCCATAATTGCTCAGTTGTTTTTGGATTTCTGGCTTCAGAAAATTCTCCTAGAGCCTTCCACACATTCTCAATAGGATTAAGATCCTGGCTTTAAGGAGGCCAATCCATAACAATAACATTTTCTGCCTTGAAGTTCATGACTACCATAACCTTGTGACATGGGGCATTGTCCTGCATGAATATAGAAGGTTGCTTAGTTAAATTTCTCAGCACAGGCAAGACATGATCTTTTACAAGTTGTTTATAAACTCCTGCATTTACCTTTCCTTGTAATCGCACCAAAGGGCCCACAACATCTCCAGATATCATCCCCAAAACCATGACACTTCCTCCACCGAATTTAACACTAGCCTTAAGGCACTTAGGCGACAATTCTTCACCTACTTTTCGACAAACATACATTTTCCCATCTGAGCCAATTAACAAAAACTTAGATTCATCACCGAAATGCACTGTTTGCCATTTTTCTTGAGACCATAACACATGTTCATTTGTAAAAGCAAGATGATATTTTTTATTCTTGGAGGATATCAGTGGCTTCACTACAGGTGCTCTAGCTAAAAGTTGTCGTTCAACTAAACGACGAGACACAGTTTTCCTAGATTAAGGTTTTCCCAGTTGAATGTTCATTTCCCAAGAAACAGCAGTTTTAGATCAGTCCTTTTTAACCCACTTTACCATAGCACGGTCTTCTCTCTTGGTCGTTATTCTTGGCCTACCAGTAGACTTTCTCACTTCAGACAAACCATAATCATTGTAGACCTTAAAAATACCATGAACAACACTTTTTGACGCATTTACAATCTCTGCAATAGCCCCAATACTTAGATTATCCTTCATTCGAAGCCTAATAATCTGCTGACGAATTGGTAATGGAGTAGGTGGCATTATTTTAACAAGGTGTAATCTAATTATTAAAAAAAAAAAAAAAAAAAAAAAGGATTGTCAGCATTCACACGACTTCTTAAATTCCAATGCGTTCACTTCAGTTTCAAGCACTCGACTCCCCTACCCTCTCGCCTTCGGTCTTTTCATAACGTCTTTTTAGCACAGCTAATTCATTGGTATGCAAATTAATGTATATCAAACATATCAAACTCAAAACATTAGAGTTCGGGGGTTAAATAAACTAAAACACGGAGCAGAAACAATCATTCTGATCATTTTGGCCACCCTGGGTTTAGCAGTAAATCACTAAATCATTTAATACTTTTTTTATTATCTCAAATAACACCAAAATTTCAAAGAATAACAATATATTCACTGTCTGTAAAAATTATAGAATCTGAAACAACTTAGATAAAAAGTTATACCTTCTTTTTCTGATGAAACTATGCCGTTCAGAACATTATGGCCGCCACGGTACATGCTTCTCTGAAAACTAAATACTTCAACAAAGTCTGAGTGAATAGGAAAAAAGTTGGTGGCCTTGCTGGTTGAGAATTATACAATTCGATGTTTCAACCTACTCAAAAACTAAAAGAATTCTTTTTATTTTATTTATTATTATTATTTATTTTTAATTTAAACCACTTACAAAGTATCTACCTTCTCCAAAAGCTTAAACCTGAACAAAGGGATTAATTTTCAATACATCTAAATTACCTCCTCCGAGATCTTTTTTTCTTCTTGTCTTTTTAATCTGAATGGCAACAGAATCCTTAATTTATATCATCTGCACAAAGAAGAGAAAATACGACGAGAACTTTTTCTATCATTTTTAAAAGCATCTCTGGTGAAATTTAAGATTGTCATAAATAGTATCTGAGCCTCTAAAAGTTGAGATCATGACTTCTGATTCAGAGTAAGTAAGTGACATGCTGTTTTGAACTAATCCCAGAGGCAGCATGTGACAAAACTGCCACCGTAAGGCCACTTACCTCCCATCTCACAAACCATTCAAGTAAGACAAATCATACTGGGTACTGCTGAGGAAGTAAGGATGAACTCATAAGTGACATGCTCTAATGAACTCCTACACAGACATACCAGTTTTGGCCAACTAGCAGAAACTTACATTCATCAGCACTGTGTGGATACTGGATGCCATCTAAAGGACTGAAAATAGCCATTAGAGATGAATGGCAAGTTAGAGTCAAAGAAATCTGCACAGTTAGCCTCCACCCCTACATGATATCTAAATCCTACATTCCTCTTATGGCAACATTGAGATGAGAAAAAAAAAGACAATAGCCTATAAATAAGCATACCCCTAACAACCAAAATATTTATGATTACAATCATACATTTACAAACGAATAAAACTTAAATAAAAAACTTATATAACCCAAAGGAGTTGATATGCCATTAACCAAACCAAACCAAACCTTAATAAGGTACTATTTACCAACCCCTCCGCTCGGGCAGGATATGACACAAGGTCGATTTTTAAGCGGAGTTTAACAGGTTTGAATTCAGAGTTTTCCTTCTCCTAGACTAGTTGCCTCACCAAGGCTGAAGAACCTAGTCCGTCCTACTATTTACCCATAGCTGGAGGGAGAATAAGGGGGTTCATACCTTTCCCAAGGGTATTTGCCCGAAAGTGAACGTAATAGCGCGACTGTAGTACGAACTCGCGTACTACGATTCCGCAGTTCATCGCTTTAACCATTACACCACGAGGACACCCACAAACCTTAATAAGGTGAGTTAAAGAAACATGGGGGATGGAATTTTCTCCTTGAAATTTTTGATTACCTAAAATTACATAATAAAAAGACAGTCATCAACAAAAATCACAGATTCCATTTAATATTTTTTAAATTCTTTATATATAACAATTATAATAGTTTAACTTGGTACGTTCCTTCATCATCATCATGTCATGCTGGAAGCACGGATATCCCTGACCCTCTCTCACTACTTTTCCCTATCGTTCATCGCCTCAGGCAGGTCTTCTGGACAACATCCTGTATCCTCACATAGTTGCTGAATGTATGTTCGTGCTGGTCGTCCTGCTTTTGCACGGCCATGTGTGGGGGTCCATAAGAGTACATCACTTATGAGTTCGTCCCTGCTTCTCCAGCAGTGTCCCGCATGTCTGGTTCGTCTAACTTGAATAGTTTTCGTGATAGGAGGCAGGTGGCCGTACAGTTGGTGTCTTATGGGGTGTTGCCGCCAGGACTTGTTCAAGATTGCTCGCAGCATTCTTGTGTAATTGCCATCTAGCTTCTTCTCCAGCCGTTTTGTTAGAGTCCATCCGTACGTTCCTTAGTGTAGTGAAAGAGTTGATTTACCTGCAAGGCAGAAACGGCAATGCAGGTTTTGCATACAGAATATCTTCGAAAAAGAAACATGGTCACTATCGACATGAAAATACATAGATAGAGGTCCCATAAAATCTCACGGGACCGATATAGATATGCAAATTTTGAATTTGCTTGGATGTGGATATAAATGACAAAAAAAAAAAAAAAAAAAAAGGTTCAGAGAGGCACTTTTTTTTTTCTTTCTCTGGTGTTTGAGATAAGTCTGTTGGCATGAGATAAGCTGAATATAGAGTTGGTGTGAGAAGTTATCAAAGAGGAGATAAGAGAGGTTTGGTTTTCTTTGTTTAATGGCATATCAACTTTTGTAGGTTATTTAATGCTAAAGCCATTCTCCTAGAAGAACAGTAGTGGTACTATTTAACCCATAACTAGGAGGATAAGGAGGTTCATACCTTTCCCAAGGGTATTTGCCTGAAAGTAAACGTAATAGTGTGACTGGAGTACGAACTCGTTTACTACAATTCCGCAGTCCATCGCTTTAACCATTACACCATGAGGACACCCTCTTCTAGAAGAAGAGTAGTGGTACTATTTAACCCATAGTTGGGAGGATAAGGGGTTTCATACCTTTCCCAAGGGTATTTACCCAAAAGTAAACGTAATAGCACGACTGGAGTACGAACTCGCTTACTATGATTCCGCAGTCCATCGCTTTAACCATTATATCACAGGGACACCCCCAGAGATAAGAGATTGGGAGGATGCACTACTGCAGCACATAAGAGCAAATTACATACACTTAGTATTTGATTTAATAATTAAAATATTAATAAGAACAGTTGGAGAAAAAAAAACATGCACACATGGGTTAATTTGTCAAGAACAATCATCATTAGTTATGATGAAAGGATTTCTTATCGAAAATATCCTTAGATTCATACTAAAGCAACAAATTTCAACATGAAAATCAAAGCTCCAACCCAAGAAAATCTTGGTGAGCAGTGAGTAGAATATTGGGGAATTCAACTCGTGTCATGTTGTGAGCTTATGCAACACCTGCAAAAACTTTTTATTGAAAAGCTAGAGATTACAGGTCATCCTCCAGTAGAAAGAAACAAACTAAATGAAATATGAAAATAGTTGTACACTAGTTAGCAGATAACAGTATTTACCTAACCCCTCCACTATGGGTAGAATGCAATATAGGATAAAATTCTTAAGCAGAATACTGCTGGTTTAAATTAAGAATTTTTCTTTCTCTGTCACTGCTTACCGTACCAAGGCTAAAGAGCCGAGTCAACCGTACTATTTACTCATAGCTGGAAGGAAATAAATGGATTTATGCTTTTTTTCCAAGGGAATCAACACAAAGTGGATGCAGACTATCTTGTCTAGGATTAGAACTTGGATCACAGGTTCCATTTCTTATGACGATGACCAGCATACTAAGCACACCATTTTTTGCTTTTCAAAATGCCAGGCAGAACAGTAGCACCCACCCGCTCCAACCCAAGGAGTTTTCACCCTCTCGATGGCTACAATAACAGGGTTTTGTAGAAAGAATTTTCCCCCAAATCAACAGTTTGAAAACCACACAATATAAGAGCCAGCTCTAAAAGGCAATATCAATAAATAAGGTTAGATTATTTAGTTTAATGGCACATCAACCACTGATGGCTATTTAATGCCAAATCCTGTTTATACATTTGATTTTTAAGAAAACAGTTTGTACATAACTTTATTTTTAAACTAGTCTGAGCTTATTTGTTTGCACATGGTTAAATGCTTTCAAGTATAGTAAAGGATTAAATACTTCTATTTGACCAATAGATGGGACACTAACTGGTACTATCACTCCAAAACAAGCTAGAGGTCATTTGTTTGCACATAGTTAAATAGTTTCAAGTATTGTTATATATAAGAAATTGTTTTGTTTGGGGTTTTTTGCACACTCATATATCAAGTATTTCTATCAAATACAAAAAATTTGCCCACAGATGTATGGTTTGTAAGTATTTCTATCTAATGCTATTTAATAATAGTCATTTGTTTGCTTAGTTATATAGTTTCAAGTAAGTAATAATTATTGCTTAAAGTAACTATTTTAAGCAAAGGATTTATACAGTTATATGGTATCAAGTATTCATATCCAATACTAATAATTATATGGTTTTGAGTAATTATTTCTATTTAATAATAGTCATTTGCTGGCCACCATCATATGCTTTCAAGTAACTAATGATAATCCCTAGTAAGCAATTATAGCTTCAAGTAACTATTTTTACTCTCAATAATTCATAATTATGTGGTATCAAAATTATCATATAATAATCATAAATAGATCTATTTAACTGATAGATGGGACCCTAAAAAGTACTACTCTTCCAGGTGAGAGTTGACCTGGGAGTGGTGGCAACAAAGGAGTACTCCACACTACCTAGATTTCCAAAACTGGATCCTAACCATCAAATGCAGTTTGATGTTATATTCAGGATCCCTCACTTTTCTGGAGGTAGAGGCAGGTCTTGCCTGCTCTCCAGTAGGGGGATAACAGCATATTCTAAAACCAACTGACAGCAGGAAAAAAAGAAAAAAGGTGAGGAACAAACGAGAAAGAAAAGAGAAAAATTAATATGCAAAGAGAATGTAAAAATAGTTAGTCACACCCAGAATTTGTACAGGTAGATATCCATTTATATACCTGTCCTTCCTTCTTGATAACCCCTTTATGTAGGAATAGGTTTGGTTTTATGGCATACCAACCATTGTTGGTTGTTTGACGCCAAGTCCAGTTTTTACATATATTAAATATGATTTGTAAACATGTTGTACATACACAAAGTTAAATGATCAAACAGTTCTATTTCTAACAATTCAATTTAGCATAAGTCAACAAATTTAAATGGTTCCAAATATTGCTATGTATCACTAACAATTCAATTAAAGATCAGTCATTTGTTTACTCATTTAAATTGTCAAACAGTTCTATTTCAAACAATTTAATTTAGTATATGTCTTCAAAGTTTAAATGTCAAACTATTCTATTTGACACATAGATAGGACCCTATTAGTTGTTACTACTCCAAGCCAGAGTGGACCTGGGAGCAATGGCAATGAAGGGGTACTTCACATTACCCAAAGCTCCAGCACGACTGTAGCCTCACCATCAGATTGTTTAATGTCTTATCCAGGACATTCAGAGGGAGTCCTTCCCCTCTGCAAAGATGCAGTCTATGTATTCTACAGCGACAGCTGACGGGGCTGGTGGAAATAGGTCAAACCCTACCGGTTGCAAACAATTTATCTTTTGTCCATAGCTTACAAACTTTAACCATCTTCCTGGACCTCCACTCTTCCTAAATAAATCAAACATTCAATGTTGAGATTGTTCCATAAAAGATAATGAAGCCAGCCAGGAAAAGAGTAGAGAGAAACATCAAACTTATCTCAAATAAATAAAACAATAGAACAATGTCATCTGCAAATACGATTTTCACCTGAAGCATCTCGCTAAAGAAAAAAAAAAAAAAAAAAAAGTCTGACCCAGTGAATATTGATCTGGGATTGCTGGACAGACTGAAGTGTAATTTACTGGACAGGAGGGGAGGATGAAGGTTTAAATGATACAACAAAGGGTAGAGAGAAACAAATATTGATTTAGAAGGGATAAATGCATTAAAGAAAATTAGTATTGCATTTCAGCTATTAATAATTAGGAAGAGTTTATATATATCTATTATCAAATAGTTTGATGTAAAACAACCAAATTTCCAAGGAATTTTTATAATAATAATAATAATTTCCAATGCATCTTTATAGTAAAAATCATTGTCCAATGCACTTTTAGAGTAAAAAAATCATTTCCAGTGCACTTTTAGAGTAAAAAAATCATTTCCAGTGCATTTTTAGAGTAAAAAAATCATTTCCAGTGCATTTTTAGAGTAAAAAAATCATTTCCAGTGCATTTTTAGAGTAAAAAAATCATTTCCAGTGCATTTTTAGAGTAAAAAAATCATTTCCAGTGCATTTTTAGAGTAAAAAAATCATTTCCAATGCATTAGTAGATGACTTGAAACCAGAACTGCATAAAGCTGATAACAGCTCCAACCATCAATCAAAGTTAAAATACAAAAGGAATAAAATCTACAAAGAAATGGTCGGAGGAGTAAAGATTATGATAAATCTTTGCAGTAAAATGAAAAATTTAAAAAACTAAAATTTCAGTTTCCATTCCCCTTCCTCCTCTTAGTGAAACACTTAAAATCACCATTAAAAATTAAATAATAATCATCCTACTATATTTAGGTTAGTGTAAACTGGTTTGGTTGGGTTTTATAGCATATCAACCTTTGTAGGTTATTTAATGCCTCTTTATACATAAAGATTAAAAATGATTTTTTTAAAAACATTTTTATAGATAATATTTTCAAACTTTACAATTGCTTATTTGTTTGCACACAGTTAAATGATTTCAAATACGGCAATGTAATACAACCAATTTAATATCAGTCATTTGTTTGCACACAGTTAAATAGTTATACAAATATTATTTGTGAGTGAATAGTTTGTAGGTAATTTTATTTCTAAACGAGTTAAAACTAATTTGTTTTCCCGTTAGTATTACGATTATTTCTACAGTTAAATGTTTTTAGTTATTGTGATCTAAAATAAATATTTCTCTTTGATATTAATCATTTGTTTGCACACAGTGAAGTGGTTTCATGTATTGTTATTAAACACTAATTATTCTTTTCAATACTAATAATTTATTTACAGAGTCAAATGGTTCCAAGTATTGCTATGCAACACCAATAATTCAATTTAGTCACACAGCGAAATAGTTTCAAGTATTCCAACAATAATAATTTTATTTGCACACATTTAAATAGTTCCAAGTATTGCTATGCAACACCAATAATTCAATTTAGTCACACAGTGAAATAGTTTCAAGTATTCCAACAATAATAATTTTATTTGCACACATTTAAATGGTTCCAAGTATTGCTATGCAACACCAATAATTCAATTTAGTCACACAGTGAAATAGTTTCAAGTATTCCAACAATAATAATTTTATTTGCACACATTTAAATGGTTCCAAGTATTGCTATGCAACACCAATAATTCAATTTAGTCACACAGCGAAATAGTTTCAAGTATTCCAACAATAATAATTTTATTTGCACACATTTAAATAGTTCCAAGTATTGCTATGCAACACCAATAATTCAATTTAGTCACACAGTGAAATAGTTTCAAGTATTCCAACAATAATAATTTTATTTGCACACATTTAAATAGTTCCAAGTATTGCTATGTATCACTTACTTTTCAATTAAAAATCAGTCATTTGCTTATACACAGTTAAATGGTTAAAAATTGTCTATTTCTAACAATTCAATTTAACTTAAGTCACTTCTTTTCACACAGTTTAAATGGTCTAACAGTTCTATTTGACCCATAGATAGGACACTATCCATATTTACCAACCCCTCCGCTCAGGCAGGATATGACACAAGGTCAATTTTTAAGCGAAGTTTAACAGGTTTGAATTCAGAGTTTTCCTTCTCCTAGACTAGTTGCCTCACCAAGGCTGAAGAATCCAGTCTCCCCTATTATTCACCCATAGCTGGAGGGAGAATTGGATTCATACCTTTCCCAAGGGTATTAGTGCTATGTGAAATGCAATTAGCCTGGTCCAGGATATGAACCCGTGTCACCGTGTCCATTTCCTACGACGATAACTATTACACCATAGGACACTATCAGGTGCTTCCGCTCCAGGTCAGAGTGCAGTTGGAAATGGTGCCAATGAAGGAATACTCCATATTTCCAAGAGCTCAAATGTAAGCCGGTTTAAGTAGAGATATCAGAGTTTAACAGACTAAACGTATTGCCTAAGGAAACCAAACTTGATCCGACTTCAAGGGATATTGTTTTGGTTTAAGCTGGTAAAAGTAAAAATAGCATATGCAACTAAAAAAAAAAAAAAAAAAAAAAAAAAAAAAAAAAAAAAAAAAAGAAATATTCCTATTTACTGGAGATTTTTTTTTTTTTTTTTTTTACAATCTGTGTTTTATGAATGTGTGAGAGATATGTAAAAGTAAGTAGTTAGCTTTTTTTAATGTTTTATGATAGAAGTTTAACTACCAATAGCGTAAAAAAAAATTTAAGATTAATCTAGATAGTTTCAGAAATAATACAATCAAAAAGAATTCAAGGCATTTTGGGGATTTATCAGATGAATCACTTAACACACACATATATATATATATATATATATATACATACACACAGATATTGCATTAATAAAGCACCATATTTGATAGCATGTAAGGTGCACTTTTTTTTTAATGAAATATCTTTTAAAATTCTCCTGTGTCTTATATGCCATATGTAGGTTTAAAATTTGCAATAGTCGGCTAAAATTAGCTACCAGGCAACTCCTATTAGCTTAGACTTTAGAGTAAATTTCATATACCTATTGTCATTATTTAAAAGCTACTATGCAGATTAAAAGTTATCATTGATGATATTCGTTACATTGATTTCATCACGTTTAATATCAGTACTTTGTTTTTTTCTTGATTTGCCTTACTGAAATTGGGGTGTATCTTATACACAGTCAAATATGGTATATCTTTTGTGCAATGATTTTTTTTTTTCAGGGTTGATGTGAAAAGATGGTAAAAGTTGGAGATGCCCAAGGAGGAATAACAAATAAAAATATTTTAAAAAGACAAGAAATATTGATTTGGGAGACCAAATTTGATCCTATCTGTACAATAAGCGATATTATTATGGTTTGGTTCTTTGTTTAATATCAACCTTCATGGATTATTTGATGCCAAAGCCATCCTTATAGAAGAACAGCAGTGGCACTATTTAGCCCATAAGCAAAGTTAGTGAATATAGTCGAGGGTGACCCAAAGGCTCCCTTTTCTATAGCTACTACACCAAGGTGTAGGGGAGGGTGCTACTCCTTTCCCAGGTTTGACCCACTTTACCCTTGATCCTCACCTTACAATGCTAATTGTTAAGCACCGTGGCCAAGCGGTTTAAGGTGCTGGTTTTAGGCTCAAATCTCTACGGAGGTGTTGGTTCGAATCCCATTACTGTCATTTAGCCCATAACCAGGGGAATAAGGGGGATCATACCTTTCCCCAAAGATATTACCTGGAAAGTGAATGATGTTACAGGTCAGCATATTAGCCACCAAGTCACAGAGACTGCTTTAATTTTGGAGTAACAACGTTAGTACTGAACTTCAGGATTTAAACTTAGATATAATATTAATAGTTATGTACGTGATACAATGTGAGTATATACAAATTGCTGTCATGGGTACAGAGTTTATATTTTAATAAGAATTTGTGGAGAAGAGAAGAGTGTGTGTGTGTATATATATATATATATATATATATATATATATATTGTATGTAGATTAGAAAATCAAAATCATGAAATGGTTGGTTGGCTGTATTTTATGGCATATCAACCTTAGGTTATTTAATGACAAATGCTATATATATATATATATATATATATATATATATACCATTTGTAAAGGAATAGTTTGTATGTAATAATTTCTAAACAAGCCAGATTTCATTTGTTTACACACAGTAAAATGGTTTCAAGTATTGCTATCTAACACTAATAATCCTATGTGCACACAGTGAAAGGGTTTCAAGTATTGCCGTTCATTCTTTGCACACATTTAAATGGTTTCAAGTATTGTTTTTTAACACTAATAATTCTATTTGATATTAAGAATAATCCCAGTAAAAGATTTTAAGTATTGCCATCTAACACTATTAATTCTATTCAACATTACTCATTCATTTGCACACAGTTAAAAGGGTTTCAAGTATTGCTATGAATCATGAACAATTCAATTAAACATCAGTCATTTATTTACAGTTAAATGATCAAACAGTTATATTTCTAACAATTCATCATAAGTCATTTGTTTGCACTATTTAAATATCAAACAGTCCTATTTAACCAATAGATAGGATCCTATCAGGTTCTACCACTCTGGGCCAGAGTGGACCTGGGAACAGTGGCAATGAAGAGATACTCCACATTCCCCAAAGCTCGAGGACTGAAGCCTCACCATCAGGTAGTTTAATGTCATATCCGGGATACTCATCGAGGGGGCAGGTTGTATTACACCTGTGCAGAGATGCAGTTGACGTATTTGACAGCCCCAGGCAACTAAGATTCTTTCCAAGGGCATTAGTCCAAAAGTGAATGTAATAGCACAAGTAGAGTTTGAACTCGCTTACTTCAAGACTGCAGTTCAACACATTAGCCATTACATCATGGTGACTCCCAGTTAAAAGAAAAGAGGGACAAAATTTTACCTGATGGAATAAATTGCTTTATACAATTTTTTTTTTTTTTTTTTTTTTTTTTACACCAACGGTTTTCTTTGTTTAATCATATTTACCAACCCCTCCGCTCGGGCAGGATATGACACAAGGTCAATTTTTAAGCAAAGTTTAACAGGTTTGAATTCAGAGTTTTCCTTCTCCTAGACTAGTTGCCTCATCAAGGCTGAAGAACCCAGTCAGTCCTACTATTTACCCACAGCTGGAGGGAGAATAATTGGATTCATACCTTTCCCAAGGGTATTAGTGCTATGTGAAATACTATTAGCCTCGTCCAGGATTTGAACTCATGTCGCCGTGTCCATTTCCTATGACGATAACCATTTCTTTGTTTAATAACCATTCAACCTTCATGGTTTATTTAAAGCCAAATCCATTTTTGTAGAACAGAAGTGATACTTATAAACCAAAAGCAAATGTAAGTGTGACTGGAGTTCCAACTTACTTCAAGGCACTTTAGCTATTAGGCCATGGCGACTCCCTGTGATTGTTTAAATTTCTCTTTATCGAGACTGACCTATGTATAAACAACTACGATTTTCCTGTACATTCAAACATACACGCATGTGTGTGTAAAGATATATAACAAAGTGTGTTAAAGTGTACCGTTTCCACTTGAGATGAGAGCAAAGGAAGTCTATTAGATTTACAGCACAACAGAAAGAGAAAAAAGTCTTTGTGCTACCAAAATAAAAATTATCTTAGAACAAAGCACTTCACTGTGAAGTAATGCAATCATAAGGTTATTTTTATTACCCTAATTTTGGTGATCATTCATGAGCCAGGCAAGGAGAGAGGAAGAGGGAAAGAGACAAAATTGAACGAAGATGGTAAATTCATTTACAATACATTCAAATCATAAATATTATAGCCTAATTCTGCCAGTATATTTCACATTAATTCCTGACCTCTGACAATCCCTTTCTTCCAGATTTTTACGGACATTGGCATGATGTTATAGTGTTCATTAATGGTCTGGGAGACCAGGCTTCAATCCCAGGTAGATCCATATCAAAGACTAAAAAAAAAAAATGGTACTTGATGCCTCCTTGCTTAACACTTTAGCTATTAGGCCATGGCGACTCCCTGTGATTGTTTAAATTTCTCTTTGAGACTGACCTGTGTATAAACAACTACAATTTTCCTGTACATATAAGGTACAGCTCAAGGGTAAAGTGGAGCAATCCAGGAAAAGGAGTAGTGCTCTTCCCTACACCTTGGTGTAGAAGCTATTGAAAAGGGAGCCTTCAGGTCACCCTCGACTATGGTCGTCTACTTTACTTATCAAAACTGGGCCACTGGACTAATGAGTAGAGTGTTTGCCAATGGTTTGGGAGACCGGGGTTTAATCCCAGGTCAAGTCATATCAAAGACTCAAAAAATGGTACTTGATGCCGCCTTGCTTAACACTCAGCATTATAAGGTATGGATCAAAGGGTGAAGTGGAGTAATCCAGGGAATGGATTAGCACCCTTCCATACACAGTGTAGTAGCTATTGAAAAAGAACCTTTGGGTTACCCTCAGCTGCGGTTGCCAACTTCATTATATATATATCAAAATCATGAGTAATGAGATGTCTTCGAAAGTATCTAGATTGAAACTTTTTATATCTAAGACAGTTATGAACAAGGAATTGAATGTTTATTTTCTTCAAAATGAATGCTTGTTTTACTTTTATTTAATGGTTTCTTGGGTTTTATCACACATTAACCCATGTAGGTTATTTAATGCCAAATCCTGTTTGTAAATTAATAGTTTTTAGATAACACTTTTAAATGATCTAGGTCATTTCTTTATACATAAGGTTACAAGTATTGCTATTTATTGTTTGCACACATTCAAAGGTTTTTAAATATTGCCATCAAACACAAATAGTTTTATTTACACACAGTTAAATGGTTTCAAGTATTCTAATCTAACACTAGTAATTCTATTTAATATTATAAATTCCAAGTAAAAGATTTTAATTATTGTTATGTAGCACTAATAATTCTAGTCAATATTTATAATTCATTTGCACACAGTTAAATGGTTTCAGGTATAGTAAATGAGTAAATAATTCTATTTGATTTATATACCTTTTCCAGTTCAAAATGGGAACAGTTCAGTTCAAAATGGAAAAATTATTATAAGTATAAATATAAAAAATATTTTATAAATTATTTTAGCAATAAAATTGTTAACATATAATAAAAAAAAAATTCTTCAAGTCATTTATTAGAACACAACATCTTCTAATGCTACAGCTGCAGGAATTTTAGATTGAATTCCAGCTATGAAACGAATGCATACTTCTGGTGTAACCCTTCCCAATTCTTCCTCAATTAATGAAGTCAAAGCTCTTGCCCTTTGTTCAGTAATTGACAAGTGCTCTCTTCTCTCCATTGCAAGAATTCTCACAATTTTAGCAGCCAATTCCTGCTTGACATAAGCTTTGATGAAAGACCATACTTGTTCAATCGGATTAAAGATTGGACTGTATGGTCCCAACCTAAGCACTTCACATCCTAGAAATTCTTCTTCACTAAAAACTTCTTCAATGTTTGAGTGACATGGGGCATTGTCAACAACCATCACAACTGGACCCCCATATTGTCTCTTTGCAGCTTTTTTATATTTATAATTTTTCCATTTTGAACTGGAAAAGGTATAGATGGGACCTAACACGTACTACTACTCTGGGTCAGAGTTGACCTGGGAGTGATGGCAATGTAGGGGGTTTTCACTTGTACCTCACCATCAGATGGTTTAGTGTCATATTCAGGACACAAGTTAGGTTGGGGTCTTACCCCTCTGTGGAGATGCAGTTGGTATATTCAAAAACCTCAGTTAACTAGGCTGTATTTTCACGAGAAAAAGTCAAACAGAGCAATAAAAGTAATCGAGTTGCATCACAAACCAAACATAATGGTCTTATTCTACCAGTACTGCTTACATTAATTTCCAAGCTCTGTCAATCCCTTTCATCAAGATCTTAATGCATTTATATATCAAAATCATAGGTAATGTGGTGTGTTCATAAAGTATCTCGGCCAGAGGAGGCCAATATACTGATCATGTGAGGCAAGCCTAAAACCATGGATTCTGAGGCTGTACTTTAAGCTAGAGAAGCAGTTGGGGAGCATTAGGCGAGTTTGGCATCTCACAATCCTGAATAGTTTGTCATCTCAGCAAAAAGGAAGTATTGTATACCTAGAAGAAAAGACGACAACACTTATAAAAATGTAATTTCTTTTTGTTTATAATTGAGATCGGGCTGAAATTAGTTGCATGAAGAGAATCAGGATAGAGAGCCGCTAAGATTTACACCAGGTTAAAATATATCTTCAGAGAGCCTTACTTCTTCGCTCTGCTTCCATGAGGCTAGTATAAGTCAATTCTCTACAGAAGCGTCTGCTAGCCTCTCCAATTTTCCTCAGAGATTATATTCATTTTTGACATTAGCAAGTCTTGGACATTTAAACTTTTCTCTACTTCTTAATCTGGGACTGTTTGGCCCCACTGCTGGGTCAGCACCCAGAACGGCATGACCTCTCGTCTCCCCTTTCTTCCCACTGCTCCAGGGTCGAAAACTTCTGTTACATATTTTTCCGATGCCAACATACCACATGATTACTCTTCTTTCGGGCATTCTGCTCACACAATTCATATGGCATTTCCGCTGTTTTTCGTTTACCTTAAGACACAGGTGCATCCTGTTTTGTTTTTTTTTAAATCCACAAACTTACACAGCCTGTCAAATGTCAAATATGTAACACCTGCAAAGCTGTTAAATTCTGCCCCTAAAATATAGCAAAACATTCCGCTCACCCAAGTACACAGTGCCATTGCCTACCCACAGTGCCACACAAACAACTACTGCATCAGTGATGACAACAACATATATGACAATACACAATATGGCGCAGGCCCACTGTCATGGTCGACTGCAAGTCATTCCCAAAGTTTTTTTCAAGATGGAAGGAAATTACTGTATCTCTCCTACTCATTTATGCTAGATTATCAAGTTCAAGTACCATTCTATCATGTCCAATGATCCTTTGGAACCTTGCTTGAGGCTTGCTACTAACAGCTACTGTCCAGACTATGCAACCCTTACTGACTTGATTCAACTCAAGTCATCAGAATAAGGTAGTAACCATAAAGGTATTTGAGTTTTGCCCAAAGGGTTTATACAGTATTGAAAGGTATCCAAATATATTTTGTATACAGGGTATGATAGGTAAATTCTCCTTATTGTAAATTATTAATTTCACGCATGTGCTTTGTTTGTTTCTGGCTTTGTCTAAATAAAGTAAAGTTAGCGATCGTAGTTGAGGGCAACCAGAAAGCTCCCTTTTCAATAGCTACTACACAGAGGTGTAGGGGAGGGCACTACTCCTTTCCCTGGATTGATCTACTTTACCTTTGATATGTACCTTATATTGCTGAGTGTTAAGCAAGGAGGTATCAAGTACCATTTTTAGAGTCTTTGGTAGGACGTGACCTTGGATTGAACCCAGGTCTCCCAGACCATTGGCAAACACTCTACCCACTAGGCCAATGAAGAGGCTTTGTCTACTGTGCACCAAACTAGAATCAGTTGGGCACTGTCTATATGGAAAACAGTACAATGATACAATTCACTCCAGAAATTTAGAAACAGAATGCAGTACTGTTGACATTTAAGCCAGAACCTCCAATACAAAAATTTCACAGTGCTTGGGTATCAATCTGAGGTTTGGTTTTATGGCATATCAACCATTATAGGTTATTAATGCCAAATTCATTTTTATACATTAAACAATTCTATTTCAAACAGTTCAGTTTAGCATAAGTATACAGTTTCAATGTAAAAAAAACAGTTCTTTTTCAAACAATTAAGTTGAACATAATCACATATTTTAGTTCTATTTGACTCATATATAGGACCCTATCAGGTGCTACCACTCTGGGACTGGGAGCATGAGAATGAAGGAGTACTCCTCATTCCCCAAAGCTCACCCTACAAGTGAATCAAGTCTACAGCCAGTGACATGGGTGTGTCTGAGTTCCTGATCAAGCAGGTTTTGTATGAAGACATTTAATATTTCTTATATAAGATGAGAAAGGGCCAATTTTTATTAGAGGCTATGAAAAACAAAATGAAAGACTATGCTGAAAAGCTTTTCAACAAACTCAAGCATCCCTTCCAACGAAACAAGCTTTGGTTTTTCTAAGAGAAGACTTTTTAACAGGATTGGATGTTGAACTCATAGAACAACCATTGGCTTGCTTTGTCCTAACAAGATCTACTGATAGTGATGAAAAGCAAACACCCAGCCCACATCATTGTGTTTGGAAGGGGGGATGGGTCACTAGCAATGGTGACATTATGCCTCCATTCATCTATTCACATGGCCTTAGACTCGACACAGACACCTACATCAAATGCCTGGAGAAGGTACTGTAGATTGAGATGGTGGCTGCTGGAAGATCTTATATTTGGTACCAGGACTGTGCCATGCTACAAAAGCAGAAGAACCCAATCTTGGGTTGGTTGGTTGGTTGGGTTTTATGGCATATCAACTCTGCAGGTTATTTGATGCCAAATCCATTTTTATACAAATAGTTCTTTTTCAAAAAATTCAGTTTAGCATGAGTACACAGTTTAATTGTCAAAAACATTTCTATTTCAAGCTAATAAGTTTAGTCAAATAGTTCTAATTCAAACAATTCACTTTAGCATAAGTATGCAGTTTAGTTCTATTTAATCTATAGATAGGGCAATATCAGGTGTTACCATTCTGGGCAAGAATGGACCTGGGAGCAAAGGCAATGAAGGGGTGCTTTGCATTCACCAAAACCCCAACATCACTGGAACCTCATGATCAGATTGTTTAGTGTCATATCCAGGACACTCATTGGGGGGGAGTGTCTTACCCCTCTGCAGAGGTGCAGTCTGAGTATTCTACAGCCCCAGCCAACTGGGTGACCAATTTTAGGTTTCAGAAAATTTATGCAACCATATTATCCCATTATCTGGCTGCCTAACTTCCCAGACTGCAATCTCTTTGATTATTATGTGTGGGGTGCAGTTGAGTAAGAGACTAACAAAACTCCATATAACACCACCTAAGATGAACTGAAGGCAAAGATAAAGGCAGCATTTACCATTTTGAACAGGGAGACCATTAAAAAGACTTGCAGGAGATTCTGCAGTAATCTGGAGGCTATGGTTGAAGCTAATAGCAATTTCTTCAAATAAATTTAATCTATAATATTTCAATATTTTCATGTTATTTTAGTGAATATGTCTGAAAGTGAAGTGTCGGTGCTATTTTCACTTTTGCATAATTTAGACACCACTTTACCCATCGTGTATGAGTGTGTATGTATATATATATATATATATATATATATATATATATAAAACCAAAATTAAATATATGTTTTATATAAATATATTAGTTTTTAAATATCTAATAGCATGTTATATATATATATATATATATATATATATATATATATATATATATATATACACACACACACACACTAGCAGAAGTACCCAGTCAATGACTGGACTAAATGACTTTATGAAAACTAGTGAGTGAGATATAAAGGGGGAAGTGAGGAACAAGCTAAAAATGTGTCCATATTTGTTGTTCAAAGATTTCACCTATTAATTCAAATGAAAAGGTGTTTTTATCTTATGAAATTTTTTTTACATTTAAATTATATAAAAATATATAATCCTGTAATGGTAAAAGATTTAAAATATTTTCATTATTTTTTTTGTCTCCAATAAATTTTTATTTGTTTTTTTTACAATTAGTAATCAAATTTTATTTAATTTCCAACAAAGCAATGATTTTAATTCAAATTTTTATTTACTCTCTAAAAATTTAGTGATAGAAGAATCTAAGAATTCACATATTACAAGATTTTTTTATATTTTAGGATGTTTTTTGTTTACTTTAAGAATATTTTTTAAAAAAAATGTAACCCTGAACTTGCCAGTGGTTTGAAACATTTTATTTTTCTAAAGACCTTTTTCAAAAATAAAATGTGACAAAAATATAAATTTAGTTCTTAATTGGCTGTTGAGTCAGCAATGAAAAACTTATTTGTTTAATTCCTTTTCTTTTTTACCCTATAAAAATTTAACCATAAAAAGATAATTAAAAGTGTGACATTTCTTGGTGGAAAATTTTGCATGTTAATTCTGATGAAAGGTATTTGTTTATTCAATAATTTATTTTTTTTTACAAAGTTTTTGAGTTACACTGATTCAAACTAATATTTTGTTTTAAGATTCATTCAAAAAAGTGTTTGTTTTTTTACCTTCTAAAAATTATAGGTATTTACAATAAAAAGAAGTTAAGAATTAAAAAGGTAAAACTTTTTTGTATTACAATTTCTTTTTTAGTTTGATTTTTAAAACAGCACCTTAAAAACTATCCCCTGGTTTGAAACATTTTCATCATTTTTTTTAGTCCTCCAAAAAATTGGGAAATTTTTTTTCTTTTACACCCAATCAGTACTAAGTTACAAAATTTTTAAAAAGGCATTAAATTCAAATTTTGCCTATGGAATCTGTGTAATATTTAAACATAGCAGGTCTTAAAGGACCTCTTCTGCTTTCTTTTTTTTTGTTTTTATAAAGAGCCGTAAAGAGTTTCATAAATCAATTGATTTTTAACTATTGAATTGTATTATTTAATAAGTAAAAATCAAAACCTCAACTGTGTAAATAAGCGGAAGCAGTCACATGGTTTATCAGAAGTCATGGGTGTTATGAAATAATATATGCAGATGCCCATGAGAGTGTCCACTCAGTTGAAGGCAGTGTGAGTCAGAGCCAGCCTGCAGTCACTTAAGAGTACCTGCTGGGGTGGTGGTCCACAGGGGCTACAATTGAGCAACCCCGACCAAGAAGCAGAAGAAGTGCTAAGTGGGGTCATGAAAATAACACAGTATGGTATGGTCAAGAAGAAGTTATGGATCAATATAGAAATCAGTCTCTCTGCCTCCATCTCTCACACAAGCTTCAACCCCTGTTGAGAATAAAGGGTGAGATATATTCTTATAAAGAAGTGTGGTGGTTCTTTCTTCAAGCTATATAACGCATTAAAATGTGTGTGTGATTTTAATGCTAATGACATCTCTTTTCTGAGTTATAAGTAAATATGTCCATACCAAAAAAGACTATATATATATATATATATATATATATATATATATTCGCACAAACACATACATATTCACACACAACACTATCTGTACTTAGCTATAAAATTGACCTTGTGCTTGGTAAATAAAGACACAGTTCTACCAAGACAAATAATTACTTCTACCTGCATCAGCAATGGGAACAACCTGCAGCCATACATGCATAAGATCACAATGTCTTTTCCCAAGGGACACCTTTGTTCATCATTAATTAAAAGTAAGGGTTTGTTTTTTTTTTGTTTGTTCCCTCCCCCCTTATATACCTTCATCAATTTTACAGGGATCCTTTGACTTTTGTCTCCTTTGCAATGTACAATTTTCTTATATTATTTCTTCTAGGAAAAAATAGTGGGGAACTTTTGTTTCTTTTAACACAAACTTCCATTCAATGAACAGTAAAAGGAATTGTGAAAAAATTCATTTGAGTTGGGAGATATTTTTGTTTTTCTTTTTATCAGGTGACAAAAAAAATTTTTCATATTCACATAGCTAAGGAAAAATAACTTTACATTCTAATCTTGAGAAAGAAAGAAAACGGGTAATAAAAAAAAGTTCTCTCTTGAAATAGTAAACAACTTCTGCTCTACCCCATGTATATACATTTACATATGTAGGTAGATGTGTGTGTGTATATATATATATATATATATATATATATACATACATACATACATACACACATATATACACACACTTTCCCATCTATGAATATTAAGTGAAAATTAACAATTATTTACTAAGCTTAGCTTAGTTGTAGTAAAGGGTCAGAAGAATGGAGGCACAGAGTGAGAATCAAACTCACTAAATGTTCTGCTAATCTACCTTGCCAAATACTACACTACATGAGGGTCTCTGTATCATAGATTCGGAGAGAGAGGGCAAAAGACCTTAGTACTTGCTCTGGTGGCAATATATGAAACATATGGTACAGACAATACAGATAATAATATTAATAATAATATAACAGAGATATATATATATATATATATATATATATATATACACACACACACAGTGTATGTGCTCCAATAGCATAGAGGACGTTGAGTACACAATTTTTATTGTCAAAGTTTGTGATATGATAAGTCAATTGTTGGTTCTTTCAATTTTTTCTTTTTTTAAGTTCTATTTCAAACAATTCAATTTAGCATTAGTCATTTGTTTGCACTCAGTTTAAATGTCAAACAATTCTATTTGACCCATAGATAGGACTATCAAAAGCTCCCACTTCGGGTGAAAACTGGCCTGGAAGCATTGGCAATTCCCAAAGCTCCAGTATTACTAGAGCCTCACCATCAGAGTCATATGCAGAACATTTGTTGGGGGAGTCTTACTCCTCTGCAGAGATGCAGTCAGTGTATTCTACAGCCCCAGCCATATGGGCTTCCAGAATTAAGAGTCTCACCACTGAATTCAGTTTAGTTCCACACCCAGAACACATTAAGTCTACCCAACATTATATGAGGACAGTCAACAAATTTACAACTGTTCTGTAAACACTGTCATATTCAAAATGTGTAATAAAGCTTAGTAAATAGATATCAGGAAAAACATTAATATTAAATGATTGTATGAACTTACCATTTGAAGGTCCATTTTGGAAAGGTAGGTGATGGATAACATCCAAAAGAACATTAGATGAAAATTCCATTTGTAAGCATATAGGTAAAGTAGGAAATTTCTGTTTTTGTTGAGGATTTTTTTTTTTTTTTTAAATTATATGGTAAAAAGTTCAATCTATTTTTTCAAAGAAAATTTTCAAAAGTTTATCACATATACTTATATTTTAATTAGAAAAATACTAAAGTGTATATTTATGTATTAAACCAATATCTCCGCCTGTGTTTTTTCATTAACTTACAAACCGTTATTGAAAAACTGAAAAGTAGCCACAAATTGCAGACAACAAAATATATAGACATATACACATATGTATACATGTGTTTCTTATTTACAACAAATTAAAAAATATAGTACTTATCTTTAGCTTTAAAATTTTTTTTCTTAATCAGATGTTAATATTAGGATTTAAAAAATACAAAAAGGTATCAACATTTTTTTTTTCCTCCAATCCTGTCCTTCAAGATTTTCCAATGATATCTCGACACTTCGTCTAACAACTCAAATCCTTGTTTCAAAGAATTTTTCTCACCAGCTTTTCTATTTTTTCAACCTCATTCTTCCTTCCAACAGAACTGGATGGCCACTGAGCAATGTCCGATTCTAATTTCACCAGGTCAAACCAACAAATAATCTATAACCTTTCTGGTTAAACAAAAAAAAAAAGAAAAAAAGAGAAATGCCCAGTCATCCAATTGGTAAACAGTAATACTAATTAAAACTAGTAGATGATAAGTCTCCTTTTTGATGCTGAAAAGAATGGGATTGGAGTGAGGGAAGATGATGTAGATAGATCATAGACAGAAGAGGGGGAGAGATTATCTTTTTAATACTCTCATGATGTCAGATAAACCTGACATTGGCTTCAGGCGAATAATTCCAAGGTGTATGAAAGTGAGAGGCTTACATGCAAAGAGTAAACCGAGAGAGAGGGAGAAGAAGTAGAGTCCCTATGTATAGGCTGACTGACACAAACATACCTGAATGAATTATTAAAAGTGCGTACATAAAAAAAAAAAAAAAAAAAAAAAAAAAGTAAATTTATCTAAAATCTCTATCACGTGTACCTTTCATTGATAGATTGGTTGGGTTTAATGGCATATCAACTCCAGCAGGTTATTTAATGCCAAATCCATTTTTATGCAAATAGTTCTATTTCAAACAATTCCATTTAGCATGAGTACACAGTTTAATTGTCAAAAACATTTCTATTTCAAGTTATTCAATTTATTCAAACAGTTTTAATTCAGCTAATTCAGTTTAGCATAAGCACAGAAATTCTATATTAAACAATTCAGTTTAGTGTAAGTAGAGTTTCAATGTCAAAAACAGTTCCATTTCAAACAATTCAGTTTAGCATAAGTATGCAGTTCTATTTAATCCATAGATAGGGTCCTATCAGGTGCTACCATTCTGGGCTAGAGTGGACCTGGAACCAATGGCAACAATGGGGTCTTTTGCATTCCCCAAAGCTCCAGCATTACTGGAACCTCACCATCAGATTGTTTAGTGTCATATCCAGGACACTTATTTGAGGGGGCTCTTACCCCTCTGCAGAGGTGTAGTCTGTGTATTCTACAGTCCCTCCTCAGCTGACTGGGCAACTTTTATCGATAGATAAGTTTGCAGCCAGGCATACTTAGTAACTGAATTATTTTGTGAAATTTTCAGTGCATAATATAATCTAAGTGATTAATATTCATCAGATTAAGTGCATTGACAGAAAAGATAAGAGGGCTGATGCTTCTCTACCATGAGCCTACAAATCTATTAATGCATGTGTGCACACACACACATATATATATATATATATTACACACACACAAATTTAGTTTTCCTTCTCCTAGACCAGTTGCCATACCAAGATTAAAGAACCAAGTCTGCCCTACTATTTACCTATAAATGGAGGGAGGATAGATGGATGGATACCTTTCCCATGAGTCTAAGGGCTATATGAAATACAATCAGACTGGTACTGAACTTGAACTAGGGTTGCCATATCCATTTTTTACGACAATGACTATAACGTCACAAGATTATATATGATCAAAAGTGATATGACAAATACATTTGTTTTTGTTTTATGGCATATCAACCATTGTAGGTTATTTAAAGCTAAATCCTGTTTATACATAGGTATTAAATGATTTAACATTTTGTTGATAGCATTTTTTAAATGAGCCTTAGTTCATTCTTTTCCACACAGATCAACATTTTCAAGTATTTCTAATACTAATAATTCTATTTATGATTAACCCCAAGTCATTTGTTTGCACTCAATTTAAATGTAAAAACAGTTCTATTTGACCCATAGATAGGACCCGATCAGGTGCTTCTACTCCAGGTCAGAGTAGACCTCTGAGCGATTGCAATGAAGGAGTACTCCACATTGCCCAAAGCTCCTGTATTACTAGAGCCTCCTCATCGGATAGTTTAGTGTCATATCCTGGACACTTGTTGAGGCAGGCCTTACCCCTAAGCTGAATTGGCTGCCATCATCAGGAGAAAAGTTTTGTGGGGAAAAAAAAAATAGAATAAAATAATCATAGTAAAGTTTTTAAAAAGGTTTCAAAGTTGATAATCCACAAGAGAAGCGACAAAAAAATGTCCAAGTGATGTGACATATCTATTTGTTGAATAAAAACCATCTTTTGGTTCTAAATGCCTTTAATTGATCTCTTATATATGTATATCTCTTTGTGGTGAAAACACCAGTCTGAGGAGATTTTTATTTAAGTTCACACATAAACAGATTAAGATAGATGTGAACAGACTGAAATAGATAGAGAGACCCGAGTAAACTAAACAAGAAACCATTCAAACACACACTATATATATATATATATATATATATATATATATATATATATATATATATACATACACAAAAAATATACTGCATGAATTACAGTACACATGGACGCATATATATATATATATATATATATATATATACACACACACACAAAATATTACACTGCATGAATTACAGACCACTGTAATAAAACACAAAAAAGTTCTCAATACAAAGTAAAAAGATATAATCGTGGAGGAAACAATTAAACATAGAATTAAAAGCTGTTATCAGCTACCAGACATGTGACAAAAGCAGTCTTTAGTGTTATGTGTACTGCTTGTATTGAATGAACCTTAAATTCTTTTGTCTGGTAGATGATGACCACTTGTGCGCGAGTGTGTGTGTGTGTGTGTGTATATATATATATATTTTTTTTTTTTTTTTCATTTAAGTAATTTTTTTTTTTTTTATAAACTATTCTATAATTCTGATTGTGTAAAAAAGAAAAAAAACATTGTACAATTTGAAAAAAAAAAAAAAAAAATTCCAAAGCAAAGACTAAAAGCATACGTACAACTTGAAAATAATAAACCAATAACGCATAACTAGATAAAAGAAAAAAAAACAAACTGAATAACTAAATGTAAGAGTGCTCAATACGCTAAGCAGAGCAAAATATGAATTCCTGCCGAGTCAGAAAAAAAAAAAAATTCTACCTAGGTTTCACCTAAATGGATCATCAGGATGATTCTGACCCCAGATATATATATATTATACAGGGTGGAACGATAAAATTGTCATCCTAAAGAAAACAACACTACAGCTTTATTTTAAAACTTTTATTGAAAAAAATCAATTCAGGTAACTTGATTATGTAGTAGAGCTGACATCTATTCAATGTAGCCGCCTTCAGCCTCAATACGGATCTGGAACTGGGAGCATGCCTTTTCCACAAGCACTGGTGGGAGCTCGGCGAATACTTGGCGGATAGCAGCAATCAGGCTGGCTTTGGTGTTGTGGGAGGTCATGTTGGTGATGTTCTTGACGTATGACCAAATGAAGTAGTCCAGCAGGTTCAGGTCGGGGGAGGAGGAGGGCCAGCGAGAGAAAGGTACAAAGTCGTAGCACTCCTTCTGAAGCCAAGCCTGGGTCTCTTTGGACTTGTGGGCTGGCGCCGAATCCTGCTGCCACACCCAGGGTCTGCCACCGGCCACCTGATTGCACCAGGGGATCACCACACTCTTCAGCACATCCAGGTACACTTTGGTGTTGACTTTCAAGCCGACTTCGAAGATGTGAGGTGGCATGATGTGGCCCTCACTTGAAACCACACCAAAGATCATAACTGTAGCCGGAAACTTTGTTTTCATCACCCTGGACATGTCCCTGTTATTCATGGCAATCCAGATTTGCATTTTGAGGGTTCTGGCAATGGTCCTGTTATCATAACTTGGATCAGTAGAGTGCATGAGTTGTACAGCGGCACATCTATGATCTCGCTCGTTGAACATTGTGTCACTTTCAGACATAATAGAAGGCTCCTATCGCTCTTGGGATTTGTACACAACTGGCCAACTAGTAGATGGTCTGCAACAAAAAAAGAAAACCGGTTTTCATTAAACGGAAATGGAATCATCTCATCTTTTCTAGGGCGACAATTTTAGAAATGAGGTGAATTTCGTTGGTAATACACTATTTTAATTTTACTGGAGGTAAGGTACATTTCATCTTTACAACAAGTATATTTCTATCGATTTATAGAGATATTTTACTGACCCTCCAACAAAAGTTATTTATGGCTTCAAATGTCTGTGTATCACTGACTATGTGGATAAAACTAACGATTAGAAGTGAGGATTGTCCAACAAGTGCCAGGGTCTATTCGTAGACATGCACCAATAACATCATCCAAGAATTCAGAAAACACAAGAATCCGCCATTGGAGAACACTTGTTAAATACAAATATATGACAAATCAGTTATTCAAAAGGTTGTTCTCAGTTTTGTACAGCGCTTGAACTAAGCACCACCTTAACATCTTAAAAGCTGTAAGGATTAATACACAAAGTCTGATTGCGTAGACAGAACTATCGCTTTTTGAGAACTATTTCCTTCATTAGTAAATACTAAAGATTGACTTACGAAGAAGGGTCGGTCGAAAGGTGCCTAAGTTTTATATTAGTTTTAATCAATTTTCATAGTTTTGTATAAAAATATATAAAGTTGTGCTGCCAGCACAAATTTCCTGGACTATCTCCATCTGTCGCTATTATCCAAGGCTCCTGCAAAGTCTTCTTATGTCTGTACAGAAGTGATATTGATAAGTTTTAGCTGGTCAGCCAACACTAACACATCTATGCATAGGTTGGTTGTTTGGGTTTTATGGCATATCAACCTTAGTAGGTTATTTAATGCCAAATCCATTTTTATGCAATTAGTTCTATTTCAAACAATTTAGTTAAGCATGAGTACACAGTTTGATTGTATCAAAAACATTTCTATTTCAAGCTATTCAGTTTAATCAAAGTTCTAATTCAGCTAATTCAGTTTAGAATAAGTACAAGTTTTGTTTACACACAGTTAAATGTCAAAACAGTTCCATATTAAACAATTCAGTTTAGTGTAAGTAGAGTTTCAATGTCAAAAACAGTTCCATTTCAAACAATTCAGTTTAGCATAAGCACACAGTTTAAATGTAAGTACAGTTTAATTGTCAAGAACATTTATTTCAAGCTATGCAGTTTAGTCAAACAGTTCTAATTTAAACAATATGTATGCAGTTTAGTTCTATTTAACGCATAGACAGGGTTCTGTCAGGTGCTACCATTCCAGGCCAAAGTGACCCTCACCATCAGATTGTTTAATGTCAAATCAGGACACTCATTGGGGGAGGTCTTAGCCCTCTGCAGAGGCGCAGTCAGTGTATTCTACAGCTTTAGCCGACTGGGCAATCTATGTGTTGGGGGTCCACAAAAAACGTTTGTCCTCCTTGTCTTGTTCATCTTGGATGGCTTTTGAGACGGGAAGTAAGTGGCTGTATAGCTGTTGGTTTGCTGTGTGGTGCTTCCAGGATTTGTTAAAAATAGTTCATAGCATTGTGTAGCTTCCATCTAGCTTTTTCTCTGTGTTTTGTTAGTGTCCATGGAGTGCATCCATACAACAGTATTAAAACAGCCAGTTTGGAAGAAATCCTGTTATATTTTGTCTGATAGATCAGACTTCCATATGATCAATAAACTATTGATAGCAGTCCATGCATTTAGTAGGCATATATTAACATCACTTAGATGAGATACTGCTACCAAGGTATATCAATTTGTCAACAAATTTTAGAAGCCTGCCACTTCGAGTGGAGACGGCTCCTTCTCATTCAAAACATGTACTTCATTGCACATTATAACAACATACACTTCTAACATCAAAATACATTGCACCTACCAAAACAAAGTATAGAATCCTAAAGAAAAAAAGAAAAAAAAAAAAAAAAAAAAATCACACACACACGGAAATATGATGATAGAGATGTTAGTCTTGATATTGTTTTCTTTGGTTTTAATTTGAGCCAATGGGCAAACAGCATCAAACTCATTTGAATTGTGTCACTGACCTTTTCCTCAAATATAATGGTTTCTTTCATTCAATTTTTTCTTTTCTCTTTTGCAGTGGACGCAAGATGTGGCCTACTTGCTTTTTTTTTTTTTGAGCAGGATACAGAGACTGGTACGACAAATGCTTGTCAGGCACAACACTGCTACCACTCAGATTCAACCCAACTCACTATTACCCGACACTGGCATTTTCTTTCTTCCTCCTCTTTTTTTTCATGAGGAAGGCACTGAGAGGTACAATTAGACACAATTTCCGTACATTTAGAGAAGTATGCATGCTACAATGAGCAGACCTACAAATTTATAGACTGAGCTCTTTAGATCTTGATACAGCAACCAGTCTAGAAAGAAAACTAAATTTAAACTGTACTCCATTTAAAAATTTGACTGTGTTGTATCCTGCCCATGATTAAGACAAAGTAAATACATACATATGAACAATCAAATATCTTATGTGAAATAATAATGACTTAGTTTAGGATT
>CAUZXS010000346.1:95000-217500 GCA_963585895.1 Sepioteuthis lessoniana
CTAATCAATATACATCATTTAGACGGCAATTACACAAGAATGTTGAGAGCAATATTGAACAAATCCTGGCAGCAACACCCCACAAGGCACCAACTATACGGTCACCTACTACCTATCACAAAAACTATCCAAGCTTGACGAACCAGACATGCCGGACACTGCTGGAGAAGCAAGGACGAGCTCGTAAGTGATGTACTTCTGTGGACCCCCGCATATGGCCAATCAAAAGCAGGACAACCAGCTCGAACATACATACAGCAGCTATGTGATGATACGGGATGTAACCCTGAAGACCTGCCAGAGGCGATGAATGATAGGGAGACGAGGAGAGAGAGGGTCAGGGATATCCGTGCAGGCCGCATGACATGATGAAGTATTGCTATATAATATGAATAATTCTATTCAATATACATCATTTGTTTGCAGACAATTAAATGGTTTCAAGTATTGCTATATAATATGAATAATTCTATTTGATATTCATCATTTGTTTGCAGACAATTAAATGGTTTCAAGTATTGCTATATAATATGAATAATTCTATTCAATATACATCATTTGTTTATACACAGTTAAATGGAGGTATAAACGTAATGTTTCTTAAGCAGAGCGTTCAGCAAGATCTGTCAGTAGTAAGACCAACTTTGGATATAACACCAGCAGCATAAGACTTATATTTGCTGGACTGTACCACCTGAGTTAATAAATAGGTAACAATTTCACTGTTTTTATCTCTTCCTTACCACGATACAACAGTTATGTAACATTAATAATTCTATTCAACATTACTCATTTGTTTGCACACTGTTAGTCATTTGTTTAGACCAGTGGTTTTCAAACTTTTTTGCCACCCCCCTCACCACCAGAGCAAAATGCCAGCGCCCCTCTCTTCCAACGAACGCCAGAACGACGGTAATGTTAAATATCATAAGAATTGGTTGATTCTTCAATAACAAACAGTTTGAAGAGTATAAAAAACAGAGCTTAAGGCAACCCGAAAGAGAAATTAACAAAGGGAGAAGAAATGAGAAATAAAAGTAACGGAGTTAAAAAGGGGCAGAAAGTTTAACATCGCAGCGAGCAAACGGGAAGTAAACAAATGGGAAAGCGGTGATCGGGGAAAATTGACCCTTACAAGGAGAGTTCATGATATGGACGTGACACGTACGTCTAGTTGCAGCAACTGGGGTACGCTCAATTAAATCGCCCTGTTTTTCCGGCCTTTCTACCAACACCAATGTCACATTTTACTGTAATTGCTCCAACGCCCCCTTCTGATTGTTTACTCACCAGCGCCCCTCTGAAAGTTTATATCGTCCCCCCCGGGGGGGGGCGGTACTGCCCACTTTGAAAACCACTGGTTTAGACAGAGTTGAATGATCAAACAGTTCAAGTCATTTATTTGTACTCAATTTAAATGTCAAACAGTTCTATTAGACCCATAAATAGGACCCTATCAGGTGCTACCACACTGGACCAGAGTAGACCTGGGAGCGATGTCAATGAAGGCATATTGGCCAAAGCTCCAGCATTACTGGGAGTCTCACCATCAGATTGTTTAGTGTCATATGCAGGACACTTATTAGGGGTAGGGTTACTCCTCTGCAGAAAGGGAGTCTGTATCTTCTTTAGCCTCAGCTGAGCGGGCTTGTATGGTCTTAAGTATTCTTCTCTAATACAAATGATTATATGGTTTCAAATACTTAATATTGTTTATCTTTAGTAAACAATTACACTTTCATATAACTATTCTCAATACAAATAATTTAGTTATATATAATGTATTTTTATCTAATACAAATATAAGCACACAGTTGTATGGACTCAAGTATTTCTCTTTAATACTAACAATTATAGGGTTTCAAATATTAATTTCTATTTAAGTCAATTGTTAGGGCACAGTTATATGGTTTTAAGTAATTAATAATAATCCTCAGTAAACAATTATATCTTCAAGTAACTATTTTTAATACAGTGATACCTTGAGATATGAAATTTGTTTGTTTTGGAGAGGATTTTATATCTTGGAATTTTTTTTATGATGGGACAAGATTTACCCTATAAATGGCATAATTTGCTCCAGCCCCCAAAAGCAGTCATATAAAGTATGAATATTATACCCATATGAAGGAATATGTTCATTAACGACAACATAGTCATTTACATAAATGTTAAAAAACACTGAGAAAATAATAAAATCAAAGAAAAATAAAATATTGTTACGAATAATGACAATTTTTTGAGTCAGGCACTTTCGATTTTCGTTTTCATGTCCTGTATTTTTTTTTGTTAAATGGGACAGAAATTTCTTTGAAGCCTGTTTCCTATCGTGGATTGTCGAATTTACACTCATATAGCATCAAGTATTCCTGTTAAATACAAATAATTTTCAAACAGATCTATTTGAACTATAAGCAGTAGTACCAGACAGAGTGGAATGTGGGGTGGGGGCTCCAACCAAGAACAGGCAGAGGTGTGTGGGGGGTACATAAACATACACTAGCAAAGCCAAAAACAGGCTAAAACCTAATGCTGACTAAAACCTCAGGAGGTGGAGGAGACACCATTCTAAATGGACTGACACAGCTGGGACACACATACACACACAGAAACCAATTAAGACCAACAGTAACTGACAAACAGCCAGTGGGGTACACTGACCTGCACCAACAGTGCTGGATAGAGGTGGTGACACTGATCATGACTGTTGCACAGGGCCATTGGGGTGGCAACACCAATCGAGATATGAGAAAGATCAGTATGATATATGCACCAATTTACTTTACTGCTACTTCCCAACATTCTGGTCGAAAGAGTCAAGCTACCTGGAACAAAGGTCTCCATAGTAACAAGATCGACGATGAAAATACCATCAATCAGTTTCCATGGAAAATAACCAGACAAATCAATGATTCAATAATGAACAAATAACATCAGATGATTGTTGCATGGAATATGAATAATGAATTATAGCAGTACAAATAGCTGCATACATCAAAGAAATAAATATATATAAGTAATACACAACCAAATACACATATATATATATATATATATATATATATATATATATATTTACACACACACACACAGAGGTAAATGTGTGTGTATGTATATAAATATTTTTTTTTTTTTTGACTATTCTAAAATGAGCAGGGCCACAAAGATTTGTATTTTTAAAAATTTATTGATTTATTTTGTTCTTCTGTTTCCAGCTTAGGTTTTTTTTTATGAATGCTGGGAAAGAAGGACTAGTATTCATAAAAACCCATAAGTAAATACCATTCAAATAACAAACACGAGTTCAAATCTCATTGAATACCCTATTAACTAGGCCTTGTGCCATGCATGTTCTGACAAAAGCATTAAGCTGGAAACATATATATATTATATACACACACACAGAAAATAATTAGTAAAAAAAATAGTTACCAGTAAATTTCAAACCACACTACCACACATACAAAAAGATTTTCCAAGACACACACTGAGGAAAAATAACAGTGAAATCCAAAACCAGTCCAACACACACACACACACACAAAAAAAAAACATATCAAATATCAATGAAGGGTAAAGCAGACTAAGGTAAACACACAAAGAGAGGATGACCTTTATATAAACCCATAACCAACTTAAAATCATTCAAACTGCAAACACAAATGAGTTCAAGTTTCATTGAGTACCCCATTAACAAGGCCTTGTGCCATATATGTTCTCTGATGAAAGCAACAAGCTGGAAACATACACGTATGTAAAAACAGAATAAATGAATTCTAAAAAAAAAAAAAAAAAAAAAAAAAAATACAAATCTCTTTGTGGACCTACTCATTTTAGAATATTTTTATCTCTTTGGACCTTACAATTTTTTTTTATATATTTGAATATATAACTGTTTCTTTCCATCTGAAGAGCTCACAATACTATCTGTTTGACAAAAAAAAAAAAATTACAATGGAATTACAAAATTGAATTTTCTTTCGTCTAATATATATATATATAAGTTCAGTAAGTAAGTTGGCCAACCACAGTCAAGGGCAATTGAATGGCTCCTTTTTCTATAGCTACTACACCAAAATGTAGGGGATAGCACTAATCCTTTCTCTGGATTACTCCACACCTTATAATACTGAGTGTTAAGCAAAGAGGTATCACATACGATTTTTTTAGTCTTTGGTATGTCAATGGGTATATATATATATATATATATATACATATACACACACATATACATACACACAAACTATATCACACAGTCCACCTGTGATTTTTTATGTGTGTGTGTGTGTGTGTGTGTGTGTGTGTACACACTTATACAATAGATGCTAGGATGGAGTAGACCAAGTCAGTGGTTTTTGTCAGTTGTCAATTTCATCTTCATTTCTCAGACTAGGCAAGAAATGACAGTTACCCAGTACTGTTGGGTGTATGTTGTTTAATGGCATATAAACCTTCTTGGGTTATTTAATGCCAAATCCATCTCTCTAAAAGGACATTAGTGGCACTGTTTAACCCACAATGGGGGGGGGAGAAGAGGATTTATACCTTTCTCAAAAGGTATTTGTCCGAAAGCGAACATAATTGCGCAACTGAAATTCAAACTCGCATACTACGATTCCGCAGTCCAGTAGTTTAACCATTACACCACACGGTCAATTCCTCACTGATGGCCGTGTACTGACTATCCTAACTTCAAAATACACACTATACCAATGATATTGAACATACTCTATTTATCAATATAGCAAAATACATTATAAATACCTTTAAATACTGCAACCACCTTCTACACTGGAGAGCCAAAATATTAAGACTTAATTTGATAGATGTTTAATTAATGTTTCTGCTTTACAGTAATCAAACAAATCCACAGAAAGAATATTTGAAATAGAGAGTGAAATACGCAAATACTGTAGCAAATTATTAACATATTTAACAGCAAACATTCTATAGTCGGATTCCACAAAAGGTGAAGTTTTGATAGCAAAGATTTCCTCAGTATTCACCCTTTTATAGGGTGCTTCAGGCATCAAGAACTCATTCTGACCTACTTTAGCACAATAGGAGAGGTGTCGCTAAGGGATATGGCACCTGGAGCTGAACCATAATTTATTTCTGCTTCCTGATAAGGTAGTTTACCAGTGCCAGGTAATTGCAGACAAAAAAAAATGCAAGCTATTCATTATTAAATATTTAAGCTGATTGCAAGTTAAATGTGGTTCATTGGTGACTAGTTTAGAGAACTTGTCTTATATCGCAAGTCAGTCTCACAAGACCACTGGTATTCTAACTTTACGGCCATCTGCTCAACTACTATACAAGTGTTTACACACATACACATTCGCATATTATAAAAACAACTTGATTGTCATTTTCTCTCAATGAAAGACTTATTCTATAACCAGGTTTGACCATGGGGGTAAGACTATTCATGTAGTGCATCTTGGGCAAGAATAGACTGGCGGAGCCCATACCTCTACAGGTCTATAGTTCGTTTGAATTCAATTTTCCTTCTAGACCAGTTGATATACCAAGGTTAAAAAGCCCAATCTGCCCAACTATTTATCCATAGCTGGAGAGAGAATAATTGAATTTATATCTTTGCCAAGGCTATGTGAAATGCAAATAGCTTTTTTCAGGGATTTGAACTCAGAAGAGTTCAATTTCTATGACAAGCATTATACCACGAGTGCCTCCTCTCTTTTTAGACACTGCTCAATATCAAAAACCAAAAATCGCAACATGTGTCGTGTCAGGCTGTTAAGAAAATGTCAGGAATCTTACAGTAATAGAGAAAAGTACTTGTTTGAATTGACATTTTTAAGCAAGACAATATGGGGAAAAACTGGAAATAGATCTGACAGCATGAAAACTTAGAGATGAAAAGAAAAGGTTTTCCGAGGATGATTATATTTATAGAATTATTTGCCAAATGTTTTGTTTTTAGACCTACATCAGGGCATGTGAGTTATGAAATGAAATAAAAGATGAGCGAATTTTAAAACATTCTAGTCCTGTGGGTAGCATTTTGGTTTGGTTTGGTTTGGTTTGGTTTTATGGCATATCAACCATTGTAGGTTATTTAATGACAAATCCTCTTTATACATATATATTAAATATATATGATTTGGTTTGGTTGGTTTTTATGGCATATCAACCATTGTAGGTTATTTAATGACAAATCCTCTTATATATATGATTTAACACATTTTGTAGATAACATTCTTAAACAAGCCACAGCTCTTTTGTACACAGTTAAATGGTTTTGATGTTGCTATATATAAAAGTCACAATTTAACATCAGTCATTTGTTTGCACACAGTTTGTTCTATTTGATCCATAGATAGGACCCTATCAGGCATTACCATTGCAGATTAGAGTGGATCTGGGAGCTATGGCAATGAAGGGGTACCCAGCCTTCTCCAAATCTTCCAAGCTGGAGGCTCGCCATCAGATGGTTTAATATCATATCCAGGGCACTCGTTAGTGGAAGTGGGGGGGGGCTTACAGGATTTGAACTCTGTATGCCAAATCTAATGTCTCTTATTCAAGCCTTTCCTAAAAGTATTAATGCAAAACAGCTGCATCCAGGATTTGAACTTGGCATGCTGACCCAGGAGACCTGGGTTCAATCCCAGGTCGAGTCAGACCAAAGATTCAAGAAATGGTACTTGATGCTGCCTTGCTTAACACTCAGCATTATAAAGAATGGATCAAGGTAAAGTGAAGCAATCCAGGGAAAGGAGTAGCGCCCTCCCCTACACTTTGTAGTAGCTATCGAAAGGGAACCATTGGGTCACCCTCAACTACGGTCGCCAACTTTACTTTTTACATGCTACCAATACTGCCACGTAAAAGTTAAGTGAAAAAATACATGAATAATAATTTTAAAAAAGTAAAGAGACATTTGCCTGTGGCCTTTAATTAACTCACAAAAATTTCTCTCGGTCTTACCTATGAAGATGAAGTATCTGGTAGATTAATGTTCCCGAAGATACCATAGACAATCATAACTTGCACTAGGCCTCACTCTAGAATACAACAGTAAAATTATCCCAGTAATTGCCGACAATAGGAAGTTTTATAAATACAGTTCTATTGTTCAACTGCAAAAAGATAAGATAATCACACCCAATACAAACTGAAAATTCCTACTTAAGCATTAATGACAGCAACACAGTTCTATCTGTGTGTCAGGACATCAAGCAAACATTTCTTTCTGTGTTTGAGTGAAATTTGTTTAAAGGCATATCAACTTCTGTGGGTCATTTAATGCCAGAAGGTTTAAATTGCTTTTGTATTTTGTATTTCTTCCTGCAAGCAATCCATATCCAGAAGATATTTAGTTCAAGATAGTCATTTCAAATTTTTGATTTGGTTTATTTTTTAATGGCATATCAAGCCCTTATTAGTTATTCAATGCTAAAATGATACAAATAATTTGCACAGTTATATAGTTATGCAAGAACTTGACTCAGTATTAAAAAAAAATAAAAATAGAAAAGCAGCGGTGCTTGATGAAATACTCCCAGGATTATAGAAGACCAGAAAATTCAACAAGATACTGCTCCAACACTGTAATGCCGTATATAATCAAAACACATCCTCCCCTTCCTTAAGAAGGGCAACCTCGGATTAGCAAAGAACTACCGATGTATAACCCTTACATCCATAGCAGCCAAGATATACAATGCTCTACTACAAAACCACATAGAACCCAAAATTGAGAACATATTTAGGAAGAACCAAAATGACTTTCGGAGAAATAGATCCATGACGTCACAAATTTCAACTATCCGTCAAATTCTTGAAGGTGTACGTACAAAAACCAAAAGGCAACAATATTATTTGCCGACTTCGCCAAGGCCCTTGACTCCATCAACAGAAAAAAGATGGAGCAAATATTATTTGCCGATAGCCTACCCAAAGAAACCATTGCAGCCATAATGATACTGTATAGAAACACGAAAGTAAAAGTCCGCTCCCCAGATGGAGATACAGACTACTCCATTATTGTAGTGACATCTCCACACAAACCTGACTGATAAAATGAAATGCAGTTTTTTCCAAGCAGCAGTCATATCGATACTGCTGTATGGATGCACAACATGGACAATAACTAAACATATGGAGAAAACCTTGACGGCAACTACACAAGAATGTTGCGAGCAATATTGAACAAGTCTTGGGGGCAGTACCCCTCAAAGCAGTAGCAGTACGGCCACTTACCACCTATCATGAAAACTATTCAAGTTAGACAAAGCAGACATGCGGGACACTGCTGGAGAAGTAGGGATGAACTCACTGACATACTCCTGTGGACCCCTTCACATGGACGAGCAAAGGCAGGATGACCAGCTAGAACCTACATACAACAGCTCTGTGCTGATACAGGATGTAACTTTCAGGACCTGCTGGAAGTGATGGACGATAGAGAAGGGTGGCAGGAGAGGGTCAGGATGTCTGTACTGATGGCACGACATGATGATTTGTCTGCATAGTTTCAAGTATTCCTGTTCAATACTTACAATTTATACACAATTATCATATTTACTAACCCCTCCGCTCGGGCAGGATATGACACAAGGTCAATTTTTTAAGCGGAGTTTAACAGGTTTGAATTCAGAGTTTTCCTTCTCCAAGACTAGTTGCCTAACCAAGACTGAAGAACCTCGTCTGCCCTATTATTTACCCACAGCTGGAGGGGGAATAATTGGATTCATACCTTTCCCAAGGGTATTAGTGCTATGTGAAATGCAATCAGCCTCATCCAGGATTTGAACTTGTGTCGCCGTGTCCATTTCCTGCAACAATACCCATTACACCATGGGCACAATTATAGAGTATAAAGTAATAATTCTAATTTAATGATAATCATCTGTCTCCACACAGTTGTCTGGTTGCAAGTATTCCTATCCAATACTAATAATTTATATATATTCTCATGCCCAGGTACAATTTCAATAGTACAACTATTGTTTTCTACAATGATGGTTTTGGCACTGACTAACTGGCAAAGGTTGATATGCTATTAAACAAACAAAAAACATTTATATGGTCCTAAGTATTCCTGTTTAATAATGTCAATCATTTCTCTGCATGTTTTATAGTTTAAGTATTCCTATCCAATACTAATAATTTTCAAACAGATCTATTTGACACAAATGTGACTAACAGGTACTATCACTTGGGGAACAGAGTGAACCTGGGAGTAATGTCAATAAGGGAATACTCCAAACACTCCACAGCTTCAGAACTTGAAACTCATCTCCAGGTGAGGGGTGGGAGAAGAGTTGGTTGGTTGGTTTTAATGGCATATCAACCTTTGTAGGTTATTTAACGCCAAATCCATTTTTATGCAAATAACCAGTTCTATTTCAAACAATTCAGTTTAGCATGAGTACACAGTTTAATTGTCAAAAACATTTCTATTTCAAGCTATTCAGTTTATTCAAACAGTTCTAATTCAGCTAATTCAGTTTAGTATAAATACAGATTTTGTTTACACACAGTTAAATGTCAAAACAGTTCTATATCAAACAATTCAGTTAGTGTAAGTGGAGTTTCAATGTCAAAAACAGAAATGTTTTTGATAAACTATTATTTGAAATGGAACTATTTTAAACTAATCAGCTTCGTCAAAAAGTTCTAATTCAAACAATTCAGTTTTGCATAAGTATGGAGTTCTATTTAACCCATAGATAGGAGCTACTAATTCAGGGCAGAGTGGAATTGGGAGCAATAGCAATGAAGGGGTGCTCCACATACCCCAAAGCTCCAGCATTACTGGAACCTCTCCATCACATTGTTTAGTGTCATATCCAGAACACTCATTGGGTGGGGGGAGTTACCCCTCTGCAGCAGTGCAGTCAGTGTATTCTACAGCCTCAGTCAACTAGTGACTGTTAGTGATACATAGTAAGATAAAATGTGGAACCATTTAATTTTGTTAACATGCTAAACTGAATTGTTTGGAAGAGAACTTTGATTGTTTAACTGTGTGTGAACAAAAAACTATACTCACACAAAACTAAATTGTTTGAAATAGAACTGTTGACATTTTAACTGCATTTATGCTAAATTGAATTGCTTGAAAAAGAACTGTTTTTACATTTAACTGTGTGTAAACAAAAAACCGTGTACTTAGGCTAAACTGAATTATTTGAAATAAAATGAAACGATTTAACTTAGTATAAAAAAAAAAAGAAAAAAAAAGAAAGAAAGAAAGAGCTTAGGCTTGTTTAAAAATAGCATCAACAAAATGTGTTTAGAAATCATATTTAACATGTATAAAAAGGATTTGGCACTACATGACCAGCAATGGTTGATACCCATAAAACTAAACCAAATCTAACCTGTTTAAAATTTTGAACCTCATCAAAATGACTAAAGTGGTTGTTATTATTAATAAAGAGCTTTGAAAATATTTTTTTCGAAAGTGATTAATTTATATGATAATGAAAAAATTTATTAATGAGGTCATATCATATTTTATCAGATAATGAAAAAGTATTGCTTCTTCAGTAATCCTGGTTGGTTGGTTTTGTTTTACACTGTATCAACCCTTTTTGGGTCATTTAACGCCAAATTAAGTCATTTTGATAAACGTTTCAAACAATTCAGTTTAGTCTAAGTATAGTTTTTTGTTTACACACAGTTAAATGTCAAAACAGTTCTATTTCAAACAATTTAGTTTAGTATACAAAAACAGTTCTATTTCAAACAATTCTTCAGTAATCCTGAGAAGGATCTATTAGCAAATTTCATAAGCACATGCATTAATTTCCTCGACAATTTCTGAAATGGCACATAAAAGTTATCGCAGAAAATGTTTGCCTGAAATCCTTAAAAAATTTTAAAAAAAGATAAAAAACTTGAGAGTTAAAGGCAAAAGATTTGTTAACACTGATATTTTGGTTTGGTTTGGTTTCTTTGTTTAATGGCATATCAACCTTTGTAGGTTATTTAATGCCAAAGCCATTCTCCTAGAAGAACAGTAGTGGTACTATTTAACCCATAGCTGGGAGGATAAGGGTGTTCATACCTTTCCCAAGGGTATTTGTCTGAAAGTGAACGTAATAGCGCGACTGGAGTACAAACTTGCTTACTACGATTCCGCAGTCCATCGCTTTAACCATTACACCATGAGGACCCCCCCCATTGACATTTTTAAAATTTTGATTACTTGATTTTAACAAGAGCCAAGAATTCCTATCTCTAATACAGTGGAACCTCAGTTATCGAATGACAAGTCAAAAAATTCAGAGCTCAAACAAAATATTCGAGTAAAAAATGCCTCAGTGATCTGACATATTTTTGGAGTTAAAATACATGAGTCGAGTCAATGAAAATGGAACACACACGAATGACTGCTAAGGCAATCCAAACATGACCAAACAACAGGCCGAGTCTATCTGAGCAGCATTGTTTCAGTTATCAAATAAATCAGTAGTTAAACATAATTTGGGAACAAATTATTTTCAACAACCAAGGTTCTACTGTATAATTTATTCATACAATTACATGTTTCAAGTTTAGACCATCTTCTGTGGTGTAATGGTTAGAGAGTTCAATTCTAACTGAGTGCACAATTCTTCTAGCCTCATGCCACAACTAAGGAAAACTTAGTAAATAGGATGCCTTGGTTGTTGTATTGGTTAGCAAGCTACACTAGCAAACCTTCACAAGTGGGTTTGAGTCTGATTAGGTGCCCCATTCATATAGCCTCGTGCTACAACTAAGCAAAACTTAGTAAATAGGATGCCTTGGTTGTTGTATTGGTTAGCAAGCTACACTAGCAAACCTTCACAAGTGGGTTTGAGTCTGATTAGGTGCCCCATTCATATAGCCTCGTGCTACAACTAAGCAAAACTTAGTAAATAGGATGCCTTGGTTGTTGTATTGGTTAGCAAGCTACACTAGCAAACCTTCACAAGTGGGTTTGAGTCTGATTAGGTGCCCCATTCATATAGCCTCGTGCTACAACTAAGCAAAACTTAGTAAATAGGATGCCTTGGTTGTTGTATTGGTTAGCAAGCTACACTAGCAAACCTTCACAAGTGGGTTTGAGTCTGATTAGGTGCCCCATTTGTATAGCCTTGTGCCAAAACTAAGCAAAACTTAGTAAATAGGATGCCTTGGTTGTTGTATTGGTTAGCAAGCTACACTAGCAAACCTTCACAAGTGGGTTTGAGTCAGATTAGGTGCCCCATTCGTATAGCCTCGTGCTACAACTAAGCAAAACTTAGTAAATAGGATGCCTTGGTTGTTGTATTGGTTAGCAAGCTACACTAGCAAACCTTCACAAGTGGGTTTGAGTCTGATTAGGTGCCCCATTCGTATAGCCTCGTGCCACAACTAAGCAAAACTTAGTAAATAGGATGCCTTGGTTGTCGTATTGGTTAGCAAGCTACACTAGCAAACCTTCACAAGTGGGTTTGAGTCGGATTAGGTGCCCCATTCGTATAGCCTTGTGCCACATCTAAGCAAAAAACTTAGTAAATTACTAAATTTTAGCTTCAATTAATTTATTTTAATACAAATAATTTACAGTCATATGTCATCAAGTATTCTATAAATCTTTTTAAACATCAATTTGACCCATAGATTAGACCCTTACAGGTACTACCCTTCCGGTCAGATATGACCTGGGAGTAATGACGATAAAAAGGTACTCCACACTCCCCAGATATCCAGAACTGGAACCTCACCACCACCAAATGCAGTTTAGTGTCATAACCAGGACATTGCCATTTTTGGGTATTACTCCTCTGCAAGAGAGACTGTCAACAGAGGTGTAAAAAGGAAAAAGAAAAAAGGAAAAAAAAAAAAAGGCTCATTATGATCGAAATTAACTTATCTCGACATATAGTATAACAAAGCGTGAGGGGCAAACTGGGCTCTTTACCCTTAGTATGGCAACCAGTCTGAATTCATTCCTGTGAGGCTCCACTTATACGCGTCAACCAGGTTTCGATCCCAGCTACAGGAAGCTAGTATGTCTAGCCACACTGATGAGTTCTGATAGAACAAAACAAATCTGTCTGTAGATGACATATGTATACACACATACCTGTGGACCCCCCTCACACAGATGAGCAAGGGTAGGGTGACCGACTAGAACCTATCCACCACAGTTCTGTACTGTTACAGGATGTAGCATGGAAGACCTACCAAGAGTGATGGATGATAGGGACAGTGGATCAGAGAAATCCATGCTAGCAGCACACCATGATAATGAGACTCCACTTAAAAATTGACCTTGTGTCACATCAGGCTCATGCAGTAGAGTTGGTAAATATAGATGCTAATATTTATAGCATTTGGTCATAGTCGTGCTGAAAAGTTACAAAATCTCATTTAAAAGTAATTTAGCTTCATTGTTTATATATACTTAGATGGATTAAACAGACAGAGAAATGATTTGGTTTTATGGCATATCAACCAGTGTAGGTTATTTATGCCAAATCCATTTTTTATATATAAACAGTTCTATTTCAAACAATACAGTTTAGCATAATTAAGCAGTTTAAAACAGTTCTACTTCAAGCAATTTAGTTTAGAACAAACACACCGTTTAATTCTATTTGATTCATAGATAGGATGCTATCAGGTGCTCACACTCCCAGCCAGAATGGACCTGGGAGCAATGACAATGAAGGGGTACTCAACATTCCAAAAAGCTCCAGCATTACTGGAACCTCACTATCAGATTGTTTAGTGTCATATCCAGGACACTTGCAGAGAAGCAGTTGGTGTATTCTGCAGCCCCAGCCGACTGGGCCAAACAGATAGAAAGATAAAAGGCTAACACTGATAAAGACATATATTAGAAAATGTTTATATGAGGCAGATATGAACCTAATATTATAAACATTAATATATATAGATAGACTTACTGATGTGTTATGGATTTTTTTTCTTTTTTCAGATATTTTCAAATGGTTATTACATCACAAATTTGAAACAGAACACTACCACTGAAAATAGAATGTTTTAAAACTTCATCTTTTTCATTTCATGGACTGATGAATGTCTTTAAAAAAAATAAAATTATTTTCAGCAAATAATTCAAATAAAATGATCCTCCAAAGACCTTGTGTTTTTATTTTTATACCTTTTCCTACTGATTTATTTCCTGTTTTTCCCAGATTATATATAATTAAAAAAAAATTTTGTAGTCCAAGGAGAGAAAAAAGTAAACATTTCAAAATGAATAGGTCCACAAAAAGATTTATTTCTTTAAAAATTATCTAGTTCTTAAGTACATTTCCAGCATATTTCCTTGCTTTCTTCAGAGAACCTTTTATGTTTTTTTCAGGTGTGGTATCAAGTTCATATAGAGGTCACTGTTTTGATAGGCTGGTTGTTTTTAATTTCCTGGTAGATTCTTTGTAGGGATTGGTTCTATCTCTTTTTTAAAGTTTTTTTCTTATTTAAAAAAGAAAAAAAAAAAAAGACAAATCTATTTGCCGAGCTATTCATTTTGAAATATATAACTTTCCCCATCCATCTCTATGTATGAAAGCCCATTAGTTCAGTTACAAATGTGAATCACAGGACTACCTACATTGGTGATTTGTTTATAGTGGTAAAGGTTTGTATAGAACCAGCTACACATTTTGTATCCAGGACATATTGCTTGCATTTCATACTAATACCCTTATGTAAAGGTATGAATCCATCTCTTTCCCACCCAGCTATGAGTATATTGTACAGAAGACTGCTCTGAACCATTGGTAGAGCAACCCATCTTGGAAAAGGAAAAAATTCTTAAATCAAAACCAGATGAGTAGTTCTGACATACCTATGACACATTGATGCCATAAACAGGGAATAAAGTCAATTAGCGGTAAAAGTATAAATAACCCATTGAATAATCTTTTGTAATGAAAGAATAGTATAAACTTGACATATCCAAATAAAGTATACAGAAAATAAAACAACCAATGGATAAACAATCTTTCTTAATTCAAAAGAAGAGATAGGAAGAGGGTACATGTCAATGATATATTAAAATGAAAAGAGATAAACTGAAACATGACTCCAAGATTAATATCCAAAACATGGGAATGGTCACAAGCTTTAACTGGGTTCCAAACCTATGGTCCAACTATTACAGATGGGTGTGTTTAGGATTCTTTTTTTAAATTTTTTCTTTACAAATGACCACCGTTTTATGAATTTCTTTATATTTTGTGAATAACCAGTGGCTTATCCAAATAAATTTATAATGGTATATATATATAGTGCAATTGGAAGAAAACTCAAACCTGGTTAAATTATCATTATAAATTTATTTCACCAGAAAATATTATACTCTCGCATCAGATGACTGTACATGTTTAACTTGAGGTTGAAAAACACCAAATATGGATTACAGTCTCTCATATATATATATATATATATATATATATATATATATATATATATATGTGTGTGTGTGTGTGTGTGTGTGTGTGTCAACTATTGGAACACACTTTATCTGGATTCTTAATACTTTTGTTTTGACTCCCTTTCCTTTTCGCCTGGACTATATATATATATATATATATATATATATATACACACACACACTAATCCATATTTCCTGTTTTCACCACATATGTCAAATAAAGAGAAAAATTATATTCTTCACCAAAATAAATTCATAAAGCCAATTTAACCACAGCTGAGTTTTCTTTCAGTGACTTTTTATACACACTGTATATGAGTTTTCTTATATAAACCTGAAAAGGTATAATATATATATATATATATATATATATATATATATACACACACACACACATACATACACCAATAGCCATACATCAAGCACTCCCATAAATTTATATGAAATCGCTCATATCCTATACACGAATAATCCACACCCGTAGCTTTCGAATGCCATATATATATATATATATATAAAGATCTTGTGGTAGGTACAGAATCTAAATATTGCTTTAAAATGTTTGTGCATGGTATTAAGAAAGTTTTAAAATCATAAAAACAACTTAAAATCCTAAAAATAGGAGACCCTTTCTTTAGGTCACTCCTCTTCAAAGAATTGTCATTGACAATCGATTTTGTATTACAGAAAGTAAGCATGAGATGGTAAACAAAAGAAATCCAGGAAGTAGGAAGAAAATTATATATATTTGGTCTGTCACAAACCCACAAAGTGAGATAATGACAACACTGTCAAATATATATATATATATAAAAGTTATCATCTCACATTATATATATATACCTATAGATGAAATACATCTGTTTGGAAATTACATATTAGATAAGAATACTTGAAAGCATATAACTGTATGCAAACAAATGATCATAAAATTGAAATATTTTCTTGAAACTATAATTCTAAGTATTAGCTAGGAATACCTGAAACCATATAACTGTGCAAATTACTTATATTAAGAATAATTACTTCTTGGAGTGTTAGCTAATAGCCATGTGACAGGGGTTCTATCCCAGGTCGGGTCATACCAATGACTTAAAAAAGCCTCCTTGCTTAATACTCCCCATTATAAGGTACAGATCAAGGGTAAGTGGAACAATCCAGAGAAATGAGAATAGCACCCTCTCCTACATCTGGGTGTAGTAACAATTGAAAAGAGAATTTTAATGCCACCCTCAACTATCGTCAGCCAAATTGCTTATAATTGTGTACTAATTATCATTAGTTACTGGTTTGGTTTTATGGTATTTCAACAATTTTAGGTTATTTAATGCCAAATACTTTTTATACATATATATCAAATATATGATTTCTAAATACATTTTGTGGGTAACGTTTTTAAACAAACCTAAGCGCATTTTTTGTTTACACACAGTGAAATGTAAAAAATTCTATTACAAACAATTCAATTTAGCATAAGTACACAATTTAAATGTCAACACTTCTATGTGAACCATTGATAGGACACTATCAAGTGCTACCACTCCTAGCCGGAGTGGACCTGGGAGCAATGACAATGAAGGGATACTCTACATTCTCCAAAGCTCAAGCATTCATCAGATTGTTTAATGTCATATCTAGGACACTTGGTGAGGGAGTCTTACCCCCTCAGCAGAGATGCAGTCTGTGTTAACTGCAGCCCCAACCGATTGGGCTAATTAGTTACTTGTAACCATGCAACTACTTACAAAAGAAAAAGAATTACTTTAAAAAACCCAACAAAAATTGACAAACCATAAAACCAAGTATTTGTGAGAGAGGGAGATGACAAGAGAAACCACTTAATTCTTAAATTACAGAAGGCATTCAACCACAATGTTATTTTGATTAACATTGTTTTCAGTAAGAAATAAATAAAAAATAAAATAATCAAATTCCATTTGACACTTATTGGTTGGTTGGCTGGGTTTTATGACATATCAACCTTTGTAGGTTATCTAATGCTGAATCCATTTTTATAAAAATCAGTTCTTTTTCAAACAAATGAGTTTAGTATGAGTACAGTTTAATTGTCAAAGACATTTCTATTTCACACTATTCAGTTTAGTCAAACATTTCTAATTCAACTAATTCAGTTTAGTATAGATTTTGTTTACACAGTCAAATGTCAAAATAGTTCCATTTCAAAAAATTCAGTTTAATGTAAATACAGTTTAAATGTCAAAAACATTTCTATTTCAAGCTATTTAGTTTAGCATAAGTATGCAGTTTAAATATCAAAACAGTTCTATTTCAAGTAATTTAGTTCATCATAGATACACAGATTAGTTCTATTTAACCCATAGATAGGACCCTATCAGGTACTACCACTCCTGGCTAGAGTGGACCTGGGAGCTATGGCAATGAAGGGGTGCTCCACATTTCCCAAAGTTCTAGCATCACTGGAACCTCACCATCAGATTATTTAGTATCATATCTAGGACACTCGGTGAGGGAGTCTTGCAGAGAAGCAGTCAGTGTTTACTGAAACCTCAACCATTAGTTACTTGTAATCATGCAACTGCTTACAAAAGAAAAAATATTTTGGCTTAAAATTGCCCAACAAAAATTGACATAAAACCAACTAATTGTGAGAGAGAGAGAGAGAGAGAGAGACAAGAGAAACCACTGAATTCTTAAATTACAGAAGGCATTCAACCACACTGTTATTTCAATTAACATTGTTTCTGTAAGAAATAAATAAAAAAAAATGAAATCATAAACTAATTCCAGTTGACACTTATTCAAAAGATAATTAATTAATCAGTTGATGAAGAATTAACAACTGGTCCATATTGTGAAATTGATAACATCAAATTAAATGAAGAGCAAACAATAAGGTTCTCTGAGGTCACAGCCCACTTTTCACAATAAAACTAAAGTTGGTTTAAATATAGAATCATATATATACGATGTGAATGTGTGGAAATTGCACAGATGCTGTTAAGTTAGATTATTCATTATCTCTTTCACCTCTCTGCTCTTGCCTAAACCTTTACCAGTATCATCACATTCTCTCCCTTATCCCTTCCAATCATATGCAGTGAGCAAATAAACAAACCAATTGAACAGAATCCACTCTTACTTTCATTCTATCCATTAAGAATTTGTGAGCCTATATAGAAGTTTTTATGCCTGTTCATCTTTATATGCTTTTGACCCATGGCATAATGGTTAGAGTGTTTGCCACTGGTCTTTGAGACCTGGGTTCAAATCCAGGTCAAGTCATACAATAGACTCAGGAAAAAACACATACTATATATAAGAAAAAGTTGGCTACCATAGTTAAGGGCAACAAGAAGGCTCCCTTTTCAATAGTTATTTCATATATATATATATATATATATATATATATATATATGTATGTATGTGTGTGTGTGTGTGTGTGTGTATATATGTAGTAACTATTGAAAAGGGAGCCTTCTTATTACCCTCGACTATGGTCGCCAATTTTTTTCTTACATATAGTATGTGTTTTTTCAGCAATGAAGGAATACTCTACATTCCCCTAAAGCTCCAGCATTATTGGAGCCTCAACATCAGATTGTTTAGTATCATATTCAGGACATTGGAGAGGGAGTCTTGCCCCTCTGCAGAGATGCAGTCGGTGTATCCTATAGCCCCAGCTGACTTGGCCATGGACACTCATTGGGAGAGGGAGTCTTGCTCCTCTGCAGAAATACAGTTGGTGTATCCTTCAGCCCCAGCCGACTTGGCAACGGGATTCTCATTGGGAGAGGGAGTCTTGCCCCTTGGCAGAGATGCAGTCGGTGTATCCTACAGTCGCAGCCGACTAGACAAAGTAAGACTGGAATTTAAACTCACGATGGTGTAGTGGTTTTGCAGGTTAGCGATTATGCTATGGAGACATTCCCACTCCAAACACAGAGTAGCTTCTTACCCTATCAAAAGATCAGTGTTTGGTAATAGTTGGAGCAGTCAAAAGTTTTGCATTATTTTGCTAACATGAGGCACAATTCAGCAGCTCTGGTTGGTTGGTTGTTTTATTTCATGGCGTATCAATTCTTTTCGGGTCATTTAATACCAAATTAAATTTCAAATAATTAGGTTTAGTATAAGTATAGTTTTTGTTTACAAACAATTAAATGTCAAAACAGTTCTATCTCAAACAATTCAGTTTAACATAATTACATAGTTTAGTTCTATTAGACCCATAGATAGGACCCTATTAGGGTGCTACAACTTCAGGCCAGAGTGAACCTGAGAGCGATGGCAATGAAGGGGTACTCCGCATTCCCCAAAGCCCCAGCATTACTAAGCTGACGAACCACACTAGACTGTGAGATGCTGAGTTCACTTGAGACTGAGTGTCACTCACCCTATTTTCCTCAATGGCTTAGAATACAGGCTCAGAATCCAGTTTTAGGCCTACCTGACCTTGCCTGGTTGTCAAGGTCCTTGCAAGCTAGATGACATTTCTTTAATCATCTGGTTACTTTACTGTGATAAACAACACCTGAACTTTACACACAACAGATGTTTTTCATTGCTTCCATTGCGTTATGGCCCAATTCAAACACTTAAAGGATATGTTTCTGAATTAGACTTTGTTGTACATTTATATATGTGACTTTCAAATCACACACAAAGCACAACATAATAGTGCACCAACTACCAACCACAGTGGTACCTTCCATGATTTGTACTGCTTCAGTCACATGATATACTTGGCGCAAGCTAGCATGAACCAAAATATTGCAAAAAACTTTGGATTCACCCTTGTATCATCAGTTTTAGCTAGTATCAGCTTAGGGGTCTTGAAATGTATCTATCAGCCCAGCATTTTGGTTCATGCTCCACTTAAAATTAAGTTTTTTTTTTATCTGAAAGTTTTATCTTATAAAATAAATGGTGAAAAGTAGTTTTTTAAAAATAAAAAATATATATATAAGATTTGTGAGAATTATATAAAGTCAGCTAGCTATTGTGCCTGTATTTTAATCAAAACTAAGTAATAAATTTAATTTTTTTATGGTAAAATATAAAAGAAATGAAGCTTTTTTTATTATTATTATAAAACATTTTGCACTTTCATGTCATAAAAGTTCCTTTTTTTTTTTTTTTTTTACATCCCCTCCTCTGAAAGTTTAGACATTTTTTTTTAAAATTTCATGTTTAGTTTTATAATTTTCATAATAGAATAGTTATGCTGCATTCTACACAAACTTATGTGTATGCATTTATATATGAATTCTAAAAAAAAAAAAAAAAAAAAAAAAAAAAAAAAAAAAAAATTTAATGTCTACATAAAAAAACCTAAATGTTTAACATTGACTACTAATTCAATAAATAAAATCATCCTTTAAAAGCCGTGTGTTTTTTTTTTCATCTCAAAATTTTCATACTGTCAGATTTCCAGTTTTTCCTTATATATAATGTGTGTGTGTGTGTGTGTACACACAAACGTATATATGCATATGTGTTTGCTTGGTTTAGTCGTTTTAAGTCATATCAACCTTTATGGATTATTTGATATCAAACCCTGTTTATATACATATGATTTTTAAGTAAATAGTTTGTAGGTAAGATTTTTAAATGAGTTAAAGCTCAGTTGTTTGCACACAGTTAAATTGTTTCACTTATTGCTATTTAACATAAGTAATTCTATTTATCAAATATTCCTATCTAATACAAAATATTTGCACCCAGCTATACTCTTTCTAATGATAATCCCAAATAAATGATTGAACAGTTTCATATGACCCATAGATGGGACCTTAACAGGTGCTACCACTCTGGGTCAGAGTGAACCTGAGAGTTAATGAAGGGTTACTCCACATGACTCAAACTCACAGACTGGAGCCTCACCATCATCTGCAGTTTAATGTCATATCCAGGATATATGTAAGTGTGTGTGTGTGTGTGTGTATATGTGTATATATATATATATACACACACACACACACACCTCAGGCGCCTCTGGTGGTGTAATGGTTAGCAAGCTTGGCTAGCAAACCTACACGAGTGAGTTCGAGTCTCATTGGGTGCCCCTTTCATATGGCCTTGTGCCACATCTAAGCAAAAAGCTTAGTAAATTTCCATATATACATACACCTGGAGATGCCCGTGGTGTAATGGTTATCGTCTTAGGAAATGGATATGGTGACAAGTTCAAATCCTGGACAAGACTGATTGCATTTTACATAGCACTAATACCCTTGGGAAAGGTATGAATCCAATTATTCTCACTCCAGCTATGGGTAAATAGTAGGGCAGACTGGGTTCTTCAGCCTTGGTGAGGCAGCTAGTCTAGGAGAAGGAAAACTGAATTCGAACCTGTGAAACTCCGCTTAAAAATTGACCTTGTGTCATATCCTGCCTGAGCGGAGGGGTTGGGTAAATATGTATATACATACACACACCAGCAATAATTTTATAAAGGTAGTGTAAAGCTGTTTTCACTCCCCTCACACTACGTTGCACAAATATTGTCCTCCTTTACACATCCTGTTATCTGCTATGGTAAATTACAAGAAATGATATTGATAACTTGTCTTTAAGGTAGCCATCTAACAAAATGCTTTAATTCCATATAAGGTACTGTAGTACGTTGGGAACCTTTGGACACTCGCCGTCACGTCGCCATCTAAGCTTACTGCACTCCTCCCAGACGTATATGCCCAACACTCGAGCGCCACTACTTACTCATTGTACCTGGACATTCGAAGCATGCACGGACGTGTCTGGCTTGTAGAGCGGAAGCAAAAAACATCCGTGCGCGCTTCGAATGTCCAGGTACGTTGTGTCCATTACATTCACAGGTACTTTTCTTTAAATTTGTCTTTATTCTTTGTGGCTAAAAATAGAAATAACTCAAAAATAGAAATAACTAAAAAATAGGAATACCTATATATAAAACTATAATCTTATATTTTTATTCTTCAATGGTGATGCTTGTCAACAACCAGGTGTATCCGTCAAATTCATCTATCAGGTTCATGAGAACAGTTGGAGAGAGTTCAAACATACAAAAAGCTATTGAAAGTCGGAACAACCAGTGGAAACTAAACTTCAGCCAAAATTCTTGACCTTATATAGTTTTAAAACTCCCACATGACCCACATAGCCATGCCTCTTCACCCACACAATGCTGGTTTTTCATTGACCATAGTTTACATTCCTGCAATGCTTGTTCTTTATTGGTCAGACGAACACCAAAACAGGTATCGTGCATGTGTATTTGTTTTTCCAGTAGTCACTTTGTTGATGTTATCAACAACCGGATGTATCTGTCAAATTCACCGCCGGTCAAGCCAATATATTACAATATTCTTAACTCAAAATACAAACAGTTAAAAAAGATAAAAAGTAAAAGAAAAACCAAAACAATTCATGTTTGAATGTCATTTTTTATAATTTTAGCCAAAATTTGTGTGACAACTATATAGAGCAGTAATTCAAAAAATAGGGTGCATACTCCTCTGGTGAGGCATGGCAATATTTTGGTGGAGCTTGTCTAGAGACTAAGTTAATGAATACGTAAGAATTAAATATTAAAAGGAGGGCATCAGAATTTTAAAAATACCAAAGTGGGGCATGGCTCAAAATTAGTTGAGAACCACCGATATAAAGTCTTGTCAATTAAATTTTTATTTTAAATAGCCATGTACCTCATCAATACAATTTAAGCAGAGTATACACTAAGGATGAGAAGTCACACTGAGCACCTGAAACAATCCTTACCATTCTTCATACACATTGCCATAAATCTTGGAAAATGTTTTCGAAAATTATTTTCAAGTTAGAAAGCAAATTTTCTAAGTAAAATTAAATTAAAATTTGAACATTACCTAAAAGGTCATCAAGAAATACGTAAAAGTCCACTCACCTGAAAGACAAAACAAAAAATAATTAAATCACATACTGGAATATACAGCACATTTCAAAAAGGTATTAAACAGTCTTTTTTAGCAAAAAATTTCTTGACTCATTTGGAGTAGCACTTTTGGTAACAAATTTAATAGCTGGAATTTACAGGGTATTTCAATATACATGGGTCTCATGTGACTGCCCTATTATTTTTGCTCACTCACTATACGCATATATACAGGGTGTCTCATATATGACTCATTTGACTGCCTTATTATTTTTGCTCACTCAGTATATGCATATATACAGGGTGTCTCAATATACAGGGGACCCATGTAACTGCTAATAAGTCTACTAATAACTTTTTGTTTCAGATTTGAAAATAGTATACTATAACAATTATTAATCCTTAATCACAAGGCCTTGGACAAGAGCGGAAAAGGTATTCTGCATCACTACTTACTTGATGACAAAATCATTGAAAACTGTACGAGCAAAATTTTACAGGAAGCTTAACTTTAACAATTATTCCCAGAAAAGCTAAATTTATCATTGGGTAAACAAATTTCAAGCCACAGGGTCAGTAAACAACCTTAGATCTAGCAGGAAGTTGACTGCAAGATGTTTTGATAATGTGGATATAAGAGATTCTATCGAAAGGAATTCGAAAAATTCCATCCAAAGACATTCCTAAGAACTTGGTCTTTCACATCCATCATTGAAAAGAATCTTAAAGAAGGATCTTCAGCTGTACCCATACAGAATCCAGATCAAACTCACACCAGCTGATATGGAGTTTCATGTCACAGTAATAATTATCTTATTAATAGGTTGCATTTATTTTGAGACACCCCATACTTGTGATCATAAAATTTTAAAAAATTTGCAAATAAATTTTCTTATTGCAGTTTCACAATAACCAAACAGCAACACTATGAAAAGCAATCAAAACATTGAAGGGATGGGAAAAATTGAAACTTGTGCCAAGACAGTTATATTCTAAAGACATTAATATGAGAATTTTTTATATTCACTAATACTTCTAAAAATGACTGTTTTACTAAAGTTTCAAAAGTAATCATTTTTTAGGGCATGGGAAAACCAAAAAAGAGGCTCTTTTGGTGGGAGGGGGATATATTGCACAAGTTTGTTTATAAAATTATTATTTTTTTATTTTTTTTTATTAACTGATACTGCTTAAACATATGTTTTACTGAAATTTTACAATATATATCTAGGTTGGTTGGTTGTTTAGATTTGGTGTTAAATAACTTACAAAGGCTAATATGCCATAAAACCCATTCTTATGTAAATAATCAGTTCTATTTCAAACAATTTAGTTTAGCACAAGCACGTACTTTAAATGTAAGTACAGTTTAATTGTAAAAACATTTCTATTTCAAGCTATTCAGTTTAGTTTAAGTACAGATTTTGTTTACACACAGTTAAATGTCAAAACAGTTCTATATTAAACAAATCAGTTTAGTGTAAGTAGTTTCAATGTCAAAAAACAGTTCTATTTCCAATAATTCAGTTTAGCATAAGTACACTGTTTAACATAAGTATGCCATTATTTCTATTTAAACCATAGATAGGGCCCTATCAAGTGCTACCGCACTGGGCCAGAATAGACCTGGGAGCAATGGTAATGAAGGGGTGCTCCACATTTCCCAGAGCCCCAGCATTACTGGAACCTCACCATCAGATTGTTTAGCATCATATCTAGGACACTATTTGGTGGGGTCTTACCCCTCTGCAGAGATGCAGTTGGTGTATTCTACAACCCCAGCCAACTGGGCAAAATATATATCTAGGGACATTTGATTCATTGATTAGGTTTTATGACATATCAAACCTTGTACATTATTTAATGCCAAATCTTGTTTTCACACACAAAGTATGTATTATTAATAAATGATATAGTTTGGAGGTAACATCATTTTTAAACAAGTCAGAGCTTGTTTGCTCAGTTGAATAGTTTCAAGCATTGCTATGTAAAAACTAATAATTCAATTAAACATCAGTCATTTGATTGCACATAGTTAAATGAACAGTTTTATTTCAAACAATTCAATTTAGCATAAGTCATTTGTTTGCACTCAGTTTAAATGTCAAACAGCTCTATTTGATCCAGATATAGGATCCTAACAGGTACTCCCACTACTATTGGTTTTATGGCATATCAACCCTCATAGGTTATTTGATGCCAAATCCTCTTTATACATATAGCAAATATATGATTTGGTTTGGTGGCATTTCAACCATTGTAGGTTATTTAATGCCAAATCCTCTTGATAGATATATATTAAAGATATGATTTGGTTTGGTTTTATGGCATATCAACCATTGTAGGCTATTTAATACCAAATCCTCTTTATACATATAGTTCTGTTTAAAAAAATTTAGCATAAGTGTACAGTTTGAATGTCAAAACAGTTTTATTTCAAACAATTCAGTTGAGTATAAGTGCATAGTTTAGTTCTATTTGATCCATAGATAGGATCCTATCAGGTGCTACCACTCTGGGCCAGAGTGGACCTGGGAGTGATGGCAATCAAAGGGTATTCCACATTCCCCAAAGCTCCAGCATTACTTGAGCCTCAACCATCAGATTGATTAGTGTTGTATCCAGGACACTTATTGGGAGGGTCTTACTCTTCTGCAGAGATGCAGTCAATGTATTCTGCAGCCCCAGCTGACTAGGCTCACACCAATTTGAATAATGATGATAACAATAACAGGTGATCCACTGGAAATTGTGCAAGCAATTGCAATTTGACCATGGTACCAAATGGTATATACACAAACCAGAATCTGTCCAAGAAAATGAGATCCACAAAATTCTCAGGGATTTTGAGATACAAAGAGATCCCTTAATCCCAACCAGAAGACCAGACCAAGTGATAATTAAAAAGAAAAAAAAAAATACACACATATATATATATATATGCCGAATAGAGAACTTGCTGTCCTGGTGGACCAAAGAGTAAATACTTGTATTTTTTAAAAATTTTGATTTTTAAACTTTGCCAGAGAACTAAAAGAAAAAAAACAAAAAAAGATAGAACATGAAAGTGACGCCAATTGTAATTGATGTGCTAGAAATGATCCTTAAAGGCCCAATAATGGAGTTGGGAGAGTTAGATATTACGGACTGAGCAGAGACAATCCAAACTACAACACTGTTGTGATCGGCCATAATACTGATAAGAGACTTGAGGAGATTTATCATTCAGAATCCAGAATCACCAATGGGAGACTGGGGTTCCATCGCAGGTAGAGTTATATCAAAGACTCAAAAAAATGGTACCTGATACCACCTTGCTTAACACTCAGCATTATAAGGTACGCATCAAGGGTAAAGTGGAGCAATCCAAGGAAAGAAGGAGCACCCTCCCCTACATCTTGATGTAGCAACTAATGAAAAGAGAACCTTCAGGTCACCCTTGACTATGGTTGCCAACTTTACTTTTACTATATATCTCAATCATGTTGCATATCTTTAAATGAGTGGTGGGAGAGGGTCAACTCTCCCTGACCCTCTCTCGCCACCCGTCTATCACTCCTGGTAAGTCTTCAAGGCTACATTCTGTATCAGCACATTCCCCTACATCTTGGTGTAGCAGCTAATGAAAAGAGAGCCTTCGGGTCACCCTCAACTACAGTCGCCAACTAACTTGCTGTACAGGCCAATATTGAGCACTTTTTTGTTTATATACATCTCAGAGAGAATAAAAATGAATCCTATGGTTTGGTTTTATGGCATATCAACTATTGTGGGTTATTTAATGCCAAATCATATATATATATATATATATATATGTGTGTGTGTGTGTGTGTATGTGATTTGTAAACACATTTTGTTGATAACATTCTTAAACAAGCCCGAACTCTTTTTTGCACACAGTTAAATGGTTCCAAATATTGTTATATAACAGGCACAATTAAACATCAATCATTTGTTTGCACACAGTTTGTTTTATTTGAGCCATGGATAGGACCTTACGTGCTACCACTTTAGGTCAGAGTCAACCAGGGAGCAATGGCAATAAAGGAGTACTCCACATTCCCCAAATGTCCAAGGCTGGAGCCCCACCATCAGATTGTTTAATGTCAAATGCAGGACACTTGTTAGGAGGTGGGGGGTCTTATCCCTCTGCAGAGATGCAGTCTGTGTATTCTACAGCCGATTGGGTTGGAATTCAAATTTAGGATGATTTTATTTACAAATGGATTAGTTGCCAAGATTAAATATTTCGGCTTTTTATATGCAAACCTCATCAGGGAAATGTTAATACGTGATGATGTATCTTTTGAATTATATTCAATTTATTGAATTAATCCAGGTATATCACTAACATTCATGGTCTGATGGTTACTGCCATGAGAAATGGACATGGTGATGAGAGTTCAAATCCTGGACAAGACTGTTAGTATTTCATAGAGTGCTAATATTCTTTGAAAAAGTATGAATCCAATTCTTCTCCCTCCTGCTATGGTTAAATAGTTGGGCAAACTGGGCTCTTCAACCTTAGTATGGCAAGTGATCTAGAAGGAAAACAGAACTCAAACCTGTTAAACTCCGCTCAAAATTGACCCTATGTCACATCTTGCTCAAGTGGAGGGGTAGATAAATATATATGCATCACATTCACATTATTCTGATGATGATTTAATATCAAAAAATAGCTTAAAAAAAAAAAAAAAAGTGTTCCATTAAAAATAAAATCCTCTGAATACTTTGTTTTTACACACATATATACACACACACATGTGTATTAAGATATAGAGATGTGTGTGTGTGTGTGTGTGTGTGTGTGTATATATATATATATATATATATATATAGTTAGGCAGCAGTCATTCATTTAAGCATGTTTCATTAAATAGAAAAGACATTTTGTCTGAATAATTTAATTAAGATCCTGTATGTATGTGTGTGCGTGTGTAATATATATAAGCATATTTCATTAAATAGTAAAGACACATTTTGTCTGTATAAATTAAGATCCTTTTGGGTTTCCTGATAAGTGTCTTGGTTTCAGGTTGGAATTGGTGGAGGAATTTACCAAACTTGTCCTGAACGCTTTTGGACCCTTCATAGGCCATCATCAGGAGTTGCTTGCATGTGTAATTAGGTTGGAGGTTTTAAATTTGTTCTTGTAAAAGTAAAGTTTTTTTAAATTCATCAGCAGCTCAGTTTTATCCTACCTGCATTTTTTTTGTTATGTTATAAAAAACCAAAAAACTTCCAAAACTAAAAAAACAAAAAAAACAAACAAACACTCTTTACACATATAAGCAAACCCTGATGATAGCCTATGAAGAGTCCAAAAGCATTCAGGACAATTTTGGTAAATTCATCCACCAATTCCAACCTGGAACCGAGACACTTATCAGGAAACTCAAAAGGATCTTAATTTATACAGACAAAAAGTGTCTTTACTATTTAATGAAATATGCTTATATATATTACACACGCACACACATACATACATACATCCTAGGACCTCGAATAAGTTCTCACTGTTTTCCAATAGATGGTGTTCCCAGTACTGTGTGCATATAGTTTCAGATGGTAATGCATCTATAAGGAAGTACTATAAGCAAGCTTGCAATTCAGTGAATGTCATTTCACCAAAGTGTAAACAACTTTTTTTCATAGCATTAAACATGTCAGATTTTGTGCCAAAGAAAGTATATTTGTGGGAAATTTTACTGCACTACTTTATTCAAAAGAAATCTGCAGCTGAAGCACACAGAATTCTTGTTGAGACTAACAGTGGCTATGCTCTATTGAAAATAACACAGAGATTGGTTTTGATGCTTCAAAAATAACGATTCTGAAGTTGAAGATAAAGAATGTTCTGGTGCACCGAAAAAGTTTGAAGACGAGGAATTGGAGGCATTACTTTGTTAAGACTCATGTCAGGCGGAAGCTGAACTTGTAGAATAATTAGGAGTTGATCACATAACAGTTTCAAAATGTTTGAAAGCATTAGGAATGATTTAAAAGCAAGAACATTGGGTGCCATATGAGTTGAAGCCGAGAGACGTCAAATGGCGTCTTGTTACATTTGAACAGCTGCTTCAACGACAAAAAAGGAAAAATTTTTTTTTTTGCATCGTATCATGACCAGTGATGAAAAGTGGATACAATGATAACCCTAAGCAGAGAAGATCATGGGGTAAGCCTGGGCATGCATCAACATCAGTGGCAAAGCTAAATATCTAAGGTTCAAAGCTTTTGATTTGCATTGGGGGGGGATCAGCTGCATGTAGTTTATTATGAGCTGATTGTAATATAATGGCCGAGGGATTTTGTTTTATGCCTTTGGGTTTAGTTAGGCTGAGAACCTTTCAGCTCAGTGCATGGGTTACTTAGGTGCAACATTAACGCAGGTGTTCACACGCATGTGAGCAGAGATGTCACAATAGCCTGAGATGGGAAATGGGGCTAGCAAGTGCAAATGACGTCACGCACCAGAAGCGCGTGGAGGATTTTGGGAATTTGAAGAAAGTTAGTAGAGTTGAGACTAGACACCGGATAAGAAGGGTTGACTGTCGCTTGCTCGCGGAGGCTTTGGGCAGGTGTCACAGTAGGGGGGGAGATGAAAAGGCCAGAATAGAAAGATTGTGTCTCTCTCTCCTTATGTCGAAAAACCTTTGAACTCAAAAAGGTAATAAAAAGTTTCATGCCTGAACTGAGAAATTGTAAGTGTTTTTCATGTTTCGAGATTCCTATGTTCTATCTATATGTATATATATTATATATATGAACATCCCATGTACATGGCTATGGTACATGATCAAACAGACTGAAACTATCATGAGAGATTGCTATTGACTATAACTGATGTGTTTGAGCCGAGCATTGAAGAAAAAACAGCCGCTATAGAAGTACTGATACAACAAAGTAATTTTGTAGTATGACAATACTCAGCCACATGTTGCAAAACGGGTGAAAACCTACTTGGAAATGCTTAAATGGGAAGTTCTATTACACCTACTATATTCACCAGACTTTGCTCTGTCCAGTTATCACTTGTTTTAATCAATGGTACATGGCCTGGCTCAGCAGCACTTTCATTCACATGAAGATGCGAAAAAAAAAAAAAAAAAAACAACACATGGTTAGCCTCTGAAGACATGTTTTTCTGACATGGAATTCAAATGCTACCAGAAAGATGGGGGAAAAGTAGTGGCTAGTGATAGACAATACTTTCAGCAACATCTGAGAATTAATTTTTATTTATTGCGGACTTTTTTTTCCTCATGTTGGTAGTTTTTGTATTGTTTCTTCTTTCACTACGTTTCGACCAAATTTCACCTCTGGCCTTCTTCAGGTGATTTACCACGACCTCGGATAGGAATGCTGAGTCTTGTAACCACATCCCCAGTAATTACTGCCTTCCATAGTTGTTGTCTATCGCACCACGTTTTTGACCAAGTAAACCTCTGGCCGGCTTGGGTAGGATTTGAAACCGCTATCTGCTGGGCCTGTGGCGCAGCGGATAGAGGCGTTGAGTCTCTGCGGTTCCAGGTGAGCATTGTCAGGAGATAGCGGTTTCAAATCCTACCCAAGCCGGCCAGAGGTTTACTTGGTCAAAAACGTGGTGCGATAGACAACAACTATGAAGGCAGTAATTACTGGGGATACGGTTACAAGACTCAGCATTCCTATCCGAGGTCGCGGTAAATCACCTGAAGAAGGCCAGAGGTGAAATTTGGCCAAAACGTAGTGAAAGAAGAAACAATACAAAAACTACCGACATGAGGAAAAAAGTCCGCAATAAATAAAAATTAATTCTCAGATTAAGAAACCTCATCTCTAAGTGATTCCAATTAAAGACAAGTTTCAGCAACATGTTTCTTACAAATTTTTGAAAATAAAACATTACTTTTCATGAAAAATCAGCGAAAACTTATTCAAGGTCCTCACACACACAGTTTCAAACCTTTCTGTAAATTTCATACCTTATAATTTTTTTTTTTTTTTAACTAACTAGTTCTGCAGATACAACATTATGATCTTAGGCAACAATACCAAATTATATGTCAATTATACCAACATTTTTAGTGGGAACCACATTAGCAATAAAAATAGTATATACCTATCTACCCTTTCAGATTCTAGCAATATCTATCTCCGTCTTTTTCCCATCTTACCCAGATGCTCACATTTCTACCTATTCACAACTTTCAGTCTCACCCCCCCCCCCAACTGCCTCTCCAATTCCACCATTCTGACAATGTCTAACTCACTCATCTTGACTGCACTCCCACGATCAGTCTTCCTACACACTTGCTGTAGAACAGCCAACTCAGACATCTTATGTGACTGACAATTTCATTTCTATTCCTAACACCAAAAAAATTATCATGTAGGACGGCATATAAACCTAACTTCCAGCAAAGCTTGACACTACCCCTTAGGCCTGGTATCTTGATAAAATTTCAGATTTAATACTATTCAAATTTTGATCGCGTTCATATAAAATCATACAAAAGTCATTCAATAAATAAGGGAGATTTTTGTGGGGTAGGGAGGGCACTCCCAATTTTTTTTTTTTTTTTTTGATAAATTTAGATTATACATTGTTTGAATTGATTTAGAGCAAAATTTATTCAAATCTTTTAAAAATATTTCTTTTAAAAGGTTATTCAAAATGGTGGCAAATCAAATAGTATTCAGGCTTGAACAGAGGTCTATCATCAAATTCTTGGTGGGTGAGAAGTGCAAACCATGTGAGATCACCTTTACTGACTACATTTCGGCCAATATGTCCTCCTGCCGGCTTCAGGTGTTTGTTGAACTCAGGAACCTATACAGAACTTCAAACTGCATCCTTTATTGAATCCATGGGGGTTGCCTGTTCTGATTCCGTTAACCATAACTGGGTACGAGTGTTAAGAATTCCTGTATTGTTACTTGCCTGCAGTCAAGATTGAACCTGAAACCTCCAGATGATTGTCTTATTAGAAGGTTAGGGAACCAATATAACTGTTACGCTATGTGTCCTGCTGGACACATAGCATAAGTTACTTGCATGAAGCTATAAAAGGTTTGCATTCTTTGTTTAATGCCATATCAACCTTTGTGGGTTTTTTTTAATGCCAAAGCCATTGTAGTTTAATATACATGAAGTAAAGGCTGAAAAGGCGCTTACCCTAGCAGGAATAAATAAATAAATAAAAAGGGAAGTTGTTGAACATGAGTAGATATTTTGTATGCATTTGACTGGAAATAAGGAGGATTGTGGGGGAATCATCAGTGTCGACATTTATAAAAGGAAAGAGACAGTCAATGCTGTTCTTAGGAAGAGAGGCTAATTGCGAGCATAGAGAGAAAAGACAAACTTAGAGAGAGAGAGAGAGATAATGAAAGAGAAACTGTTAGAGAGAATTTTTTTTCATTGCAAGCTACTTTAAGACTACAGCTATCCTTGTAGAAGAATAATAATGGTATGATTTAATCTTTAGCTGGGGGATAAGGGGATGTCATGCTTTTCCCAAAGGTATTAGTCCGAAAGTGAAAGTGAAAGTAGTAATGTGATTGTTGTTCAAACTCACTTACTACAATGTCACAGTTTGGCATGTTAACCACTATACCACAGGGACTCTCCGTAAATGTTTTCAAATTATTGTTACTTGAAATTCTATTTTTTGCAAAAAAAGACTAGCATGAAATAACCCAACAAGAGTTGACATGTAAAACCTACCAATCACCCAGACAGCCAACCAACCAATCTACTAATCAACCAGCCAGTCCACCTACCACCCAGACAGCCAAACAACCAACCAATCTGCCAACCAGTCAGTTCGTCCACCGGGCAGCCAATCTACTAACCTACCAACCAGTCAGTCAAGCCCACCTTCCAGTCAGCCAACAAACCTCCCACACTTCTCTTACATTTTTTGAGTGACCACTTGGCTTAGGAAATCATTCATGTATTTGTTATCTAGTAAATCTTCTCTTCAACTGAGGTCAGCAGCTTACAAATTAATCCTTTCACTGCTCTTTTCTCCAATATTCAGTAGCTCGCAGTATTACTTTTTCTAACTGAAAGGATTAAAGCTTTTTTTTCCCTTCTTTATCTAAACACTTGTTTTCTGTTTTTAGAGCCTCATGTGGCCCTCAGTATTTCTCCAGACATGTTTGAGAGCCACAAGTGTCTCTCAACACACATTTGAAATAAAGGATAAAATCTTTTTAAAAAGATCTGAATAAACAGCTATGATTTGCCTTGAACAGTGAAAGGGTTAAGTAAGTATCTTGGAACAGACCACAATGTTACGTTCTCCAATGTTAATATTGTCTCTAATCAGTTGTTTTATAGATAAGACACCAACTTTCATACCTTAAAAAACATTCTTAAATAATAAATGATGAAAATGGATATCAAAATCCAATTTAAGAGAAAGATGTTAAACATGAAGATGATTAACCCTTTCACTGTTTTGAGAGCCATATGTGACTCTCAGTGTTTCCCAGAGACATCCTTCAGACTCTCAAACTGCGTTTAAAAGGAAAAAGTATAAAGTCTTGTGAAATTGCCTGAGTAGACCCCTCTAATTTGCCTTTGACAGTGAAAGGGTTAAAGCAACAAGTTACAAAACAAAGGAAAAAAATTTCTCTTATTAAAAATCAATAAATTTCTGGCATTTTCTTTTTTTAATCTTCTCTTTAAATGTCTTCAGAAAGATCAAATCAGGAAGATATGAATTATTTTTGGGTCTATGAAAGAATTAGTAAATCATACATATCCCATGAAAGAATTAGTAAATCATACATATCCCACCCACTCATCCACTCCAATGGTTGGGGAGGGAGGTTGCTAACACCAAAATTTAAGTCCTACTTTGTTTTCTGGGCAACTCTCACATGTGACTTTCTCTTACCTTCCACGAGATTTCTTTTGATTGACATCTTACTGTCAGTCATACAACTTGGTCACCAGGTTTCCCTGGCAGAGGGAAGCATCAACTAAATCATATTTTTCTATAATTAGCTTCTGTAATTGCTTACTGGATGGTATCTAAGCAGCTTAGAAAGAGATGAGGGCAAAGGTTTTTCTTTTACATCCTTACAACCCCTTCATCCAACAAGTTTTCATGGCAACAATCCAAAGGAAAATGATGACAAAATAATGAGAAAATTCCCTGGTGAATGGAAAATACAGCCACACACTGGACCTGATGATAGAGGTTTGACTGTAGCAGCAGAACACACATACATACATAGCACAGGACTAGGGGTTTCACTGCAGTCACACATGGTACGGTGTTAAGGAGTTCAATCACTGTCAAATCCAGCAATAAAAAAAATGTCTAAGTTGCTTCAGCATCAAGAAAATGATAAATGAACTCATCTTTCTGAAGTTAAATCTAAATTGTGGGGGGTAATCTTATTTGCAATCAAATACAATGGTTATATAATGGTACTAACTAACTATAACATAGGGAGCGGGGTCCTCGTGGTTTAATGGTGAAAGCTCTGGACTGCAGAACTGTAGAAAGTGAGTTCATACTCCAGTCGCACTATGTTTAATTTTGGACAAATACCCTTGGGAAGATATAAACTTCCTTATCCTCCCAGTTATGGATTAAATAGTACCACTAATGTTTTTCTAGGAGAATAACTTGGCATTAAATAACCTACAAAGCTTGATATGCCATTAAACAAAGAAACTCAACGGAATATGGCGTACGATAAGGAAACTAAACGGAATATGGCGTACGATAAGGAAACTAAACGGAACATGGCGTACGATAAGGAAACTAAACGGAACATGGCGTACGATAAGGAAACTAAACGGAACATGGCGTACGATAAGGAAACTAAACGGAACATGGCGTACGATAAGGAAACTAAACGGAACATGGCGTACGATAAGGAAACTAAACGGAACATGGCGTACGATAAGGAAACTAAACGGAACATGGCGTACGATAAGGAAACTAAACGGAACATGGCGTACGATAAGGAAACTAAACGGAACATGGCGTACGATAAGGAAACTAAACGGAACATGGCGTACGATAAGGAAACTAAACGGAACATGGCGTACGATAAGGAAACTAAACGGAACATGGCGTACGATAAGGAAACTAAACGGAACATGGCGTACGATAAGGAAACTAACTAACCACTTCATATAATAAGGTCACTAACTAATCCTAACAAGAAAAGTCAAGTGTGTTTCTTTTATTACTGTTCGTCATGAATTTAAGCAAACTGGAAATTTTGTTGATTCAAAGACTGACCCTCAGGGAGGAAAAAAGAAAATTAAAATCAGATGTCATTACTTACAAAGATTTGAAAAACAGGCAACGGTTGGGTGGGGGAATAAACAGATGCCATCATACTTAGTTGTTCAAAAATACAGCTTAAGTAGAGTACAGAAAAGTTCTTAACCAAACCAAGAAGAGAATTTGATTTATTTCTAAAGATTTAATGAATGTATAAACCCCCCACCTCACTCACAATTCAAGTCATGAAGATATAAATAATGAATTTGGTCTGTTTGGCTTATTTGTTTGTTTCAATGGCATATCGACCTGCATGGGTAATTTAATGCCAAAGTCAACCTTGTAGAACGACCCATAATTAAGAGAAGAAGAATTGACACCAATTATTGATTTTTGACTAGTATTACTTTCATTTTAATTTCTTTTATTTTTTTTTATTACAATTTCCACAAATAAGTAAAAATAGAGAATATGGCTATATGGCTACATTTTAATTAATCCTGCTGGTTAGCCTTAATTTTAGTTTGGTTTGGTTTCTTTAGTAACATATCAATCTCCATGAGATATCTAATGCCATCTTTGTAGAAGGATAGTCATGATATTCTCATCAGCTATGGGCTGAAAAGTAAGAGTTCATGCCTTCCGTAAGGGTATAAGTTCAAAAGTGAACGTGACAGCATGACTAGAGTTTAAACTTGCTTACTATGTCACAGAACAGCATGTTAACCACTACACCACAGGGAGTCATCTAGAAAAAAGAAAAAAAGCAAAAATATAAATATGAAAACATAATGAACACAATTTCCTAACCTCTTGGCATAAAATAACCCTAGATGTCATGCTATTAAAATTAATGATTTCACAGTCAAACATGTTAACCACTTGTGCCAGAGAGACTACCTCACCTCAGCCAATACACTCTCCAGCCTTCTGTCAAAATCAATATCCTTCAGTGGATTTGAATTTTATACCTGAACATATTTGGTTTGGTTTTATGGCATATCAACCACTGTCGGTTATTTAATACCAAATCCTGTTTTAACACATTGAATATGATTTGTATGCACATTTTGTAGATACACACAGTTTAAGGATCTAACAGTTTTATTTCTAACAATTCAATTTAGCATAAGTCATTTATTTTCTCAGTTTAAATGTCTAACAGTTCTATTTGACCCATAGATAGGACCTAATCAGGTGCTACCACTCCGGTTAAAGTGAACCTTGGAACAATGATAATGAAGGAGTACTCCGTATTCCCTAAAGCTCCAGCCTTACTGGAGCCTCACCATCAAATGGTTTGATGTATTTACCAGGACACTCATTAGGGGAAGTCTTATCCCTCTGCAGAGATGCCGTTGGTGTACTTGTAGAGTACACCCAGCTGACTGGGCCTGAACATATTTATCTAATCCCCAACACTACAGACAGGATGTGATACTTGGTCAATTTTTAAAGCAGGGTAGAGCTGGTTGGAATCTAGAGTTTTCTTTCTCCTAGACTGGTTGCCTAACAAAGACTAAAAAAAAAAAAAAAAAAAAAAAATAGTGAAGGGTCCTTTCATATCCCAGAATGCTGTCAGCATGACCTTCTTTACTGATTGCTGTGCCCAGAACTTTCTTTACTGGAGAGTCAGTGTGTTTCCATATTATGGATTTTCTTTTCCACTCAGGTTTGTAGTGGCAAACTAACATTTAGCCAATTTTTTTGACAAAAACGTGCTTCTCAGCACACATCAAAAATTGTATAAATTTCACATGGTTTACACTTTGCCACCAAAAATTTGATGACATAACTTTGTTCAAGCCTGGAACCCTGATTTGCCACCATTTCAAGTAACCGTAAAACAAATTTTTGCAAGATTAAAATAATTTTCGTTATAAACCAATCCAAAACAATGCAGTTTACACTTACAGAAAACAAAAAAAAACTTTGGAGAGGGGTAGAGAATTTTTGCTTTTTCCCAAAAATATTCCCCTTATTTATAGAGAAACTTCATACTTCAAGCACCCCTATTTTTTTTTTTTAACATCTATTTTTTTCCCCCCATTTCTTTCAGACCTACTCATGAAGATTTGTCTGCTGGATAAAAGAGAATGCCAATCATGAACAAAATTAAGGAGAGCACAATGATGAAACTTACATTGATCCCCCCAAAAAAGTGTTTAAAAAGTGGAATGAATAGAGAAATAAACACCTAAACTTTTATGGTGCGGCACATTTTGGTCGGAAGAGCACACTTTTGACCTTCAATTAAAAAAGCTTGCAAATAAAATAAATCTATTAGTTGGTTTAGTTTTATGGCATATTAGCCATTGTAGGTTATTTAATGTAAAATCTTCTTTATACAATCAAATATATATGATTTGGTAAGGTTGTTTTATGGTATATTAACCATTGTAAGTTATTTAAGGCCAAACTCACTTTATACATAAATACCAAATATATATGATTTGTAAACATTTTGTAGATAACTTTTAAACAAGCCTGAGCTTTTTTTTTTTGCACACAGTTAAATGTTATCAACTATTTCTAACATGAATAATTCTATTTACAATCAATCATTTTGTTTGCATTCAGTTAAATGGATATACATATATGATTTGTAAGTAAATAGTTTGTAGGTAATTTCATTTTTTTTTTTAAACAAGTTAGAACTAAGAATTAATTTTTTTATTTATTGCGGACTTTTTGTCCTCATCTTGGTAGTTTTTGAGTTGTTTCTTCTTTCACCACGTTTCGGCCAAATTTCACCACTGGCCTTCTTCAGGTAATTAACCGCGACCTCGGATAGGAATGCTGAGTCTTATAACTGTATCCCCAGTAATTACTGCCTTCCATAGTTGTTGTCTATCACACCACGTTTTTTTACAAAAAGTTTAAAATGAGTACAAACGTGTCTTGCATGTGGAGTGCCAGAAGTATAAAAAAACTGGAGCATGAGCATCCTTGGGGGGGGTGCAATTTGTAAGTCACACATCTCGTCTCTGGTGGGACAGGGTTTGTGACATATGCAAATTTCGGCCAGCCAGAACTGGTATAAAATGAGTAATCTCAGCATTGTGTTATTGCATTGTTACTTCACAGTAGGACTGAGCGGATGAGTGTACTGGCGCAGCGAGCGAAAAAGATAGAACCAGTGTATTTAGATGGAGAGTGAACAAAACAAAACCAATGTATTAAGGCAACGAGTGAGAAAGACAGGACCGGTTGCCAGCAAGGAAAGCGAGCATTGGAATCCATTTCCTTTACAATCTTCATCTAGTTAACATTACTTATTCATTTGCACACAGTTAAATGGTTCCAAGTATTGCTAACAATTCAATAAAACAGTCATTTGTTTATGCACAGTTTAATGATCAAACAGTTTTACTTCAAACAATTCAGTTTAGTATGTCATTTGTTTGCAGTTTAAATTTTAACCAGTTCTATTTGATCCATAGATAGGACCCTATCAGGTGCTACCACTCCGGGTCAGAGTAGACCTGGGAGCGATGCCAATAAAGAAGTACTCCACATACTCCTAAGCTCCAAGACTGGAGTCTCATCATCAGATTGTTTAATGTCATTGTCGTGACCAGTCAAAAAACATCCCTCAAAAACCCTTGAAAATGCTACGTCCAGCAATGATGAAATCATCCGTAGCCTTGACCTGCCATAACAGTGAAGAAAAAAAAAAATCTACATTTTTACAACATTAACAGTGCCATCTTGAAAGTCACCCTATTACAATAAAGTGGATTATCTTCAGAAGCCTATCACAGGAGAACTGTATTTCCACTTATATTTTTTATATATGAACTCTCTGTCCACATGGACCGGTAGTGGGATACAGCTTTCGCTCTTTATAAACAAGCCCTTTTCAGAAGTTAAATAGGGCTCACACATTGGTATGATTCTCTAAAGTCCTGACGCGTTAGCAAAGCTCTTAAGGCATAATCCTACATTATGTGGTCGCATTCGCCTTACACCTACATAGACATGCGAAACAGTCCTTAAAGAGACCATTAGAGGTCGCCATCCTTAGTGTTGGAGTATCTCCGACAGTTCTCACAAACTTGTCAAAGCAGACGACCTGGAGGCAAACACGAAGACAATAAGACCACAAATGTTACATAGCCATGATATGGCTACATGTGAAACGTCCATAAGATGTTCATAACATATATACATAGAACATAGGAATCTCGAAACACGAAAAACACGACTTCTTAGTTCAGGTATGAAACTTTATTACCTTTGAGTTTAAAGGTTCTTCGACATAAGGAGAGAGATACACATTCTTTCTATTCTGGCTTTTCCATCTGTGCCCCCATCTTGTGTGCACCCGTCGCAAGGCCTCCGCAAGCAAGTGAAAGTCAACCGTCTTCTCCCAAGGCAGGACTAAACTCAACTGACTTTTTCAAATCTCCTAAAATCCTCCGTGCACTTCCGGTGCGCGATGTCATTCACATCCACTGATCAACCTATCGGATTTTTATTTTGACATCTATGAACGACATCCTTCCCGCTTGCATGTTAACACCTGCACTCAAGTTTGCACCTAACTAACCCATGTGCTCAGCCGAAAGGTTCTCAGCCTAACTAAACCCAAAGGCATAAAACGAAATCCCTCAGCCCTTATATTACACAAAGTCTTAACCATTTCAGTCAGTTTCCCTGTCCGTTTGCTTTAAACTATTCATTTAAACATCATAATTATATATATATATATATATATATATATATATATATATATATATATATATAAAGAGAATTTGGCATTAAATAACCATCAAAGTGTGACAAATAACCCAACCTTGAGTTTTAGAAATAATTAAGTACTTTTTAGTTTTTTGTTATTTTTTTAATTTTATTTCAAGGCCAAGGTATATCAACAAAGAGGCAATTTCAAGGGAGTGGGAAACATTGCCTAAGATCCAAAATTATTTAGAAATATGAACTCAAAAGTTGTGTAATGGTTCATAGGTAGTATATATATATATATATTATATATACACACACATTCTTATCAAGGACATATTCGACCAATGCCAACTCCCAATAAAAAACCTTTTAGAGTGGACATACAGGACAAATCAACGATTGTTGGCACCTAATAACCCATGTGACATGCAAAGCCTGCAAGCTAAGAACATCATACACCGACTCACCTCCTGACTTTTATCTGGTGGGAGAATAGAACATATATATCTCATCTGAACTTTTTTTTTTTTTTTTTTTGGAGAGTTTGAAAAGGACTTGAGATAGAGATAACAGTCAGGGAGAAAAAGTAGAGAATAGCAGAGATGCAGACAGGCATTAGGAACACATGGTTAGCCATAACCGGGTACAAGTGTTAAGTATTCCAGCAGGACACATAGCATAACGGTTATAAGCGTTGGTTCCCTAAGCCTCTAAGGCGTCAATCATCTGGGGGTTGCAGGTTCAATCCTGACTGCAGGTGAGTAACAATACAGGAATACTTAATACTTGTACCCAGTTATAGCTAACAGAATCAGAACAGGTGATCCCTGTGGATTCAATAAAGGATGAAGTTCAAAGTTCCGTGTAGTTTCCAGGGTTCGATGAACACCTGAAGAAGGCCGGAGGACATATCGGCTGAAATGTTGTGAAAATAACAATTAAGATGAAGACAATAGTCCAAAAACCCTTAATGATAAAAATCATCAAGCTTCGTCTCAGAAATTTAGACAATATGAAAGACAATTTTGTTGCCACCTCCCAGTACCGACTCGGAAGTATACATGCTGACAAACAAAAGACTACCCCAACAATAGACGCATCTTGCTTTCACGCACTAAGTATATTTGGGTGGCTCGAGTTGTTTTCTGCACCAAGAGGGTTAAGGAGAGCACTTTAAAGTGGTACCATTTCCCTAGGTATGCTATATTATTTTTTCTTCAATATGAAACAGTTGGATAATTTCCAGACTTACTTTATATCTACAACGTGACAACATATTTATCAGACTAGTCAAATTCCTTGACCCACCCCCAATGTTTGTCAGTATATAGAGTTTGCCCGTACTTTCTATCATTAATTTTTTTTTTTTTTATGGATAAGTAAGATTATTTGAGATTTGATTCTGGACTTTTTACTTAACTAAGCTTAATCTCCCAAGTAACATTGAAACTTTAGTTTGAATCCCATCTGCATGTAATTAGTTAACATATTCCTCGTTAATTTGACTAATTAGTTGACCTTCAATGATTAATAATGAGAAATTCTAAATAAAGAAGCTGCCAAATGTGGAAGAGTATTTTTGTTTTCAAGAGTTATCTTAACTATTGATTACGATTATTATTATCATCATCATTATTCTCTCTCTTACACCATAGTATCAGCCAATTCATTCTACAACCTTCCTCAGATGTACAGTTGATATGAAAAGTGTGTGAGAGACAGGCGTTTTTATGTAATGTCCACAAATATGCCCCACAAAACATGTGAAATGTAGAAAATTCCAGAAACGACCCCACCCACATCAAAAACAAGTTAACTTGGTTCTTATATCTCAAGTGCACATACAATGAGTTAATCACATAATTCGATTATAATACAAGGAAAATTCCAATCAAATTAAGCTAAGGACTGTATCAGGTTACAGACTTATTGATTCACTTATAAGTAAAAATTCTCATTATATATATCATCTGCTGATTTTTGAGATATATATATACATATATGCTATTTGAATTACCAAGACCAGAAAATCTGGCAAGCACCTCCATGCGACATACGAAACACTAGACAGCTGTTTTGACCTCATTAGGTCTCATCAGCAATGCATACCATGATCTCCACCACTGGAGATCAAACCAGCAACCTCAGACTGCAGAGCCAAAGCTATACAGCTGGAACACCAGTCCATATCACGCAGAAGCGATGCCAAATTAACTAGTCATGCTAAATGCGTGATCGCTTAACCTGTCTTGAAGGTACATTTTAACCCTACAGTGGACATGACCACCTCCATATATATATTATATAGGAGGTGCACAGGGTGTAATGGTTATCGTCGTAAGAAATGGACACAACGACACAAGTTCAAATCCTGGACGAGACTGATTGCATTTCACATAGCACTAATACTCTTGGGAAAGGTATGAATCCAATTATTCTCCCTCCAGCTACGGGTAAATAGTAGGACAGATTAGGTTCAGCCTTGGTGAGGCAACTAGTCTAGGAGAAGGAAAACTAAATCCAAACCTGTTAAACTGCTTAAAAATTGACCTTGTATCATATCCTGCCCGAGCGGAGGAGTTGGTGTGTATATATATATAATAAAAACCATAAAATCACAGATAAAACATTTTTGTATGAAGACAAAATGTGTCGGCAAAATAAAATAAATCATCACATATACCAACATCTTTCTTCCATTTTACTTTATATATATATATATATATATATATATATATATATATATATATATATATATATATATATATATATATTATATTATATTATATATACACATACACACACACACGGACATGAAAAAAAGTCAGAAAACCTGGAAGTATGGGGGAATTATACACAAATACTGGAACCTTCATTGCCAATGCACTTAATTCCGAGGCAGAGATCAGACATTATATCATGAAAATTTCACATCTTCGACACATTGATGCACTTTTGGGGGGGGGTTTTGTGTGTGTGTGTGTGTGTGTGTGTGTGTATGAAAGCATTTGTAGTATAATGGTTATTGTTGGAGAAAATGGACTCGGCAACCCAAGTTCAAACCCAATCCTACACCCTTTGTATTGCACATAGCATTAATACCCATGAGAAAGAGATAAATCCAGCTATTTTCCTCGCAGCTATGGGTAAATAGTAGGGCAGACGGGTATGGCAACAAGTATAGAAATGAAAACAATAAATTCAAACCAGTATAGTCTAGTTCACTTAGAGAGATGACCCCCAACCTCTTCATCATGAGTACTCATGATGAACAGGTTGGGGGTCGTCTCTCTCTCTCTCTTCCCAGATAGATAGATACTCATTCATTACTACTAGCTGTCCATCTTATCCAAGGATGACATCTTGCTGATTTTTTTCCTTTAATATTTTTGATTTTTGGACAGGTATTGCCAATCTACAAGGATGTTTATGACCCCTAGGTTTTTTTTAATGATGTTCTTATGCCAGAGTCTTGGTCTACCTGTTTTACATGACCCTTTTCTAAATTGAGCGTACCGGATCCATTTTAGCAGTCTGCTGTCCTCAAGCCTGTCAAAGTGGCTGGCCCAATTGCATTGGGCGAGTGTAGTTTGGTTTTATGGTATATCAACCTTTGTAAGTTATTTAATGCCAAATCCATTTTTATGTAAATAATCTGTTCTATTTAAAACAATTCAGTTTAGCATAAGTACACAGTTTAATTGTCAAAAACATTTCCATTTCAAACAGTTATATGTAACAATTCAGTTAAGAGTAAATATAGTTTTAATGTCAAAAAAAAGTTCTATTTCAAATAATTCAATTAAGCATAAGCACGCAGTTTAAATGTAAGAATGGTTTAATTGTCAAAAACATTTCTATTTCAAGCTATTCAGTTTACTCAAACAATTCAATTTAGTATAAGTATGCTGTTAGTTCTATTTAACCCATAGATAGGACCCTATCAGGTGCTACCACTCCGGGCCAGAGTGGACCTGGGAGCGATGGCAATGAAAGGGTACTCCGCATTCCCCAAAGCTCCAGTACTGCTGGAACCTCACCATCAAACTGTTTAGTGTCATATCCAGAGCACTTGTTGGGGGGGGGTCTTACCCCTCTGCAGAGGTGCAGTCAGTGTATTCTACAGCCCCAGCTGACTGGGCAATGGGCAAGTGTATTGGACATGCAACGGAGTTTAGATTTCTCAGTAATGTATTCATTTAGAATATGCTGCCACCACTTGACATTTCGTATTTTGAACAAGTGACACTTCATTATATATATATATATATATATATATATATACATACACACATACATACACAAAAAGTAAAGTTGGCAACCATAGTCAATGACAACCCAAAGGCTCCCTTTTCAATAGCTACTACACCAAGGTGTAGAGGAGGACACCACTCCTACCCCTAGATTGCTCCACTTTACACTTGATCCGTACCTTATAATGCTGAGAGTTAAGCAAGGAGGTATCAAGTACCATTTTTTGAGTCATTGGTATGAGTTGACCTGGGATTGAACTACGGTCTCCCAAGCCATTGGCAAACACTCTATCCACAAGACCAATGAAATATGAGGAAAAAAAAAATACAAGGTCTTCAGGATTTTATTCATAGTTTAAATTATTTGCCAAAGTTAAATGTTTTGGTTGAAAAGAATAAACCTTCATTAGATTTCTTTTCTTTTTTATTTTATTTAACAATTCATATGTGACCATACCCCTTCGGCCACCCACACTTATCAACTTCTTTAAACCATTTCAAGTCTTGGCCAGTGAATCATCTAGTGGTTCCAATGAGGCATCACACATTTCTTCATGGCTACAAGAAATACAATCAAGGGAGTGGGAGAAAAGAACAAAGAACAAACGAACAATAGGGGCTTGGGTCAGCTTCAAGTGCAAGAAGAGGAGTTATGTAACACTGCATTCCCTGTGCATATGTAGACTATCGCTGACGTGTAGTTTTTACGAAATTTCCACAAGCCACGAAGAATGTTGACTCATCTTGACTGGTCTTCCCTCACTGATCCTGGACTATCTCATGACAACTGGTCTCTTCTGCTGTCCGGTGTCGACTGCCAACTGCCACTCTGCGTCTCCCTTCGCCAACTGCTTCCTCTGGGTTCCTTTATCCAACTCTTCGACTCATGTTCCCTTGCCTACTTCCGGTCTGGGGAGGGATCTCGATTCTAAGCCCTTTGTTTGGTTTCGCGCCAAAACAGACAAAGGGATCGTCTGCTTAGCGGACCACCCATATAGTGTCACACATATGCTCTGATGAGGTTTAATGTTTTCATATTTAGAAAAAAAAATTTTTTTAAATTGAAAGGTTTGGTTAATAATTCAAACTATAAATAAAATCACCCTTTGAAGACCTTGTGTTTTTCGTATTTGTACGTTTTCATACAGTCAGATTTATTTTCAGTCTGCTCAAACTAAGAATGCCAAACTAATAATTTTCAATAAAAAGTTAAAAACTGCTAATCTGATCAGACGCAATATTACTCCCTCTTTGCAGGAGAAAATCTAAAATTAACAAAACCAATAACTTTTCAGAATTCATTCTCACCAGCAAAAATACAAATCACAAACAAATACTTTGATATACAACCACTATCCTTTCCCCTTGCCTCACTAAGACTGTCACAGGCTTCTGGGCTGAAAGATAGTGTAAACAAAAAACAACTCACTTCAAAAAGAAGATACCTATTAAAAATACACACATAATATATTACCTGTAACTTTGAAAAGAGACTCAAAATGTTGGAAGCACTAATTATAAAAACTAGACAATCACTTGAATATCTACTACTAAAGGACACAGTCCGACAAAGGCAGACTTGAGGCTCTAAGGCCCCAGGCTTCAGCTGGGCCACCTTCAGGTGGGTGAGCTGCATCATAGTTCAGCAGGGCTCGAGCCTCAGCTAGTGTCCAATCTTCCTCTCCTTTAAACCCCCACAATAATCGACCTTCAGGTCATTGAGGCAATGACAAATATAGACTAGCAAACCTTCACAAGTGAGTTTTAGTCTCACTGGGTGCCCCATTCATATGGCCTTGTACCACATCTAAGCTAAAAGCTTAGTAAATTACTTCAAAGCATAACCGTAATGTTAATGGCATGTCAACCTGTATAGGCTTATTTTATATCTAGAGGTTAGGGAATTAGTTATATTTATCCAACCCCGTCGCTCGGGCAGAATATGACACAAGGTCAATTTTTTAACCGGAATTTAACAGGTTTGAATTCAGAGTTTTCCTTCTCCTAGACTAGTTGCCTCACCAAGGCTGAAGAACCCAATCTTCCCTATTTACCCCTAGCTGGACTGAGAATAATTGGATTCATACCTTTCCCAAGGGTATTAGTGCTATGTGAAAAGCAATCAGTCTCCTCCAGGATTTGAACTCTTGTCACCATGTCCATTTCCTATGACGATAACCATTACACCACGGGCACTTCCTAGGGAATTACATTTATATTCACATTTTTGATGTGGTTGTTAAGAGTTTTTTGTAGAGTTACAGGATACCAAGTATTCCTATCTAATACAAATAATTTGCACACAGTTGTATGGTTTCAAGTATTCCTATCTAATACTAATAATTATATAGTTTCAAGTAATTATTTCTATCAAGAAATAGTCATTTGTTTGCACTCAACTATATGATAAGTAACTATTCTTAATAAAAACAATATACAGTCATAAGGTTCCAAGTATTCCTATCAAATCTAAATTTTTGAACAGATCTATTATTCCAAGTAAGAGGTACCCGACACTCCTCAAAGCTCCAGAATTCTCCCACACCTCTTAGTTCATCTCTCTCATCTTCTATTATCTTTCATCTCTCTATCTCCCACTCCTCTCTTTTATTTCACCTCTCATATACTCTATTATCCTTCATCTCTCCTCTTTCCCCCACTTCTCTCTCTCTCTTTCATTTTACCTCTTTCCTATTATCCTTCTCTTTCATCATCTCTTTCACCTCTCTCTCTTATTCATCTATCTCCTTTAATCATCACACTTCTCTCTCTCTCTCCTTTTTCATTTCACCTCTTACCTTCTATCATTTTTAATCACTCCTTTTATCATCTCTCCTCTCTATTATCCTTTTTTTTTTTTTTTTTTTTTAAATCACTCCTCTCTCTCTCTCTCCTCTCTCTTACGCATCATTTCTCTTTCACCTCTGACTCCTCTAGCTCTCTTGGGTGTGGCATGGAAGACCTAAGGCAGTCTTCAACAAAAATAAACAATGCTGCAAAAAAAAAAAAAAAAAAAAAAAAAAAAAAAAACAGATGTCAAAAGAAGAAGAGGTGGTAAGGAGAGGGAGGGTGTGAAGCAAAAGCCAAAAGTCTGACTGCTTCTGATAAGATCCAACTGAAGCCAAAGTTCTGCTAGGCTGCCTTTGAAAAAAGATTTTTTTAAAATCCAACTCAACAGAATAAAGAAATTTACAACAGTCTTTATCCTCACCCACGGATCCAGTGTGGGTGGGGTTTGTGAATGCACGCATACAAACATAAGTTGGTAAGATCAGTCTTCTTTGACTGGAATTTGGTTTTATGCAGCTCAATTCTTTAATCTCTCACCTGCAATATAATCCACTGGTAGAAAATGATCCCAAAATAAATTATACAACCACTTTATACAGGTGGATTTGTTTTAGGGCAAGTCAACCCTTGTTGAGTTATTTAATGCAGAGGTCAGTCTTTTTGAGCTTCAGCCCAGAGGAGGTATCTGTATCTCTTCCGCCTTCTCAAAGTCAAAGACAGATTCGAGGGCCAAACAGTTCCTGGCTTTGGTTGGGCCACCTTCAGGTGGGCAATGATGTCTTTGGACAAGCATTATATAGCCCCTTGGTCCAGTTTAAGCTATAATCTGGTATCTGTGCCTGGATTCCCATTTGAGTCCATGTCCAGCTTGGCTCATCAGGCTCACATTGCACTAAATGAGCCAATGACCAGCTTTGTCCAGCCTTGGCTCATGGCCAACTTCCCCCTCCCTTAACCCCTCCACTATAAACTAACCCTTGGGTCATTGACCTGGTGTCAAGTTCTGTCTGGTTGAAGGCAGAGACAAGCAATTAGTTCTTTTGAGCAATAATATGGTGCCAAGTACTCTTAGTAAAGTGCTATTAACTATATTAATAATTTCTTTGTATAGCTAAATGGTTTCATTCTTAGTATGACAGATTTAAATAACTATTCCGAAATAATGATAATCATAAATAATAATTTGTTTGCTTGCAGTTACACGTTTTTAAGTATATCTATCTAGAAATAATAAGTCTATCTAGTAATGACTATTCGTTTACACACAGGTGAATACTTTCACATATTCCTAATACAAATAATTGGTACACATAATATCAAGTTTTTTTTCAGTAATTTGATTTCAAATATTGCTAATTTGCAAGCATTTATGGTTGGTTGGGTTTTATGGCATATCAATCCTTGTAGGTTATTTAATACCAAAACTTTTTTATACATATATTATTTTTGAAAACATAGTTCATAGATAATACTCTTAAACAAGCCAGAGCTCATGTTTGCTCACAATTAAATGGTTCCAAGCATTTCTACGTAACTCATTATTTAATTGATCAGTGATTTGTTTTCACACAGTTAAATGGATAAAAAAAATTCATATATATCTTTTTTAATTCATGGAATATAGACTGAGATATATATATATATATATATATATTGCTCCACTTTACCCTTGATCCATACCTTATAATGCTGAGTGTGAAGCAAGGAAGAACCAAGTACCATTTTTTGAGTCTTTGGTATGACTCGACCAGGGATTGAACCTCAATCTCCCGGGTTATTGACAAACACTCTAACCATTATGCCAGCGTCCAGTCTCTTTTATATATATATATATATATATATATATATATATATATATATAATAGTAAAGTTGGCAAACGTAGTTGAGGATGGCCAGAAGGCTCCCTTTTCAATAGCTACTACACCGAGGAGTAGGGGAGGGTGCCACTCCTTTCCATGGATTGCTCCACTTTACCCTTGATACGTACCTTATATTGCTAAGTGTTAAGCAAGGAGGTATCAAGTACCATTTTAAAAGTATTTGGTATGACGCGACCTTGGATTGAACCCAGGTCTCCTGGACCATTGGCGAACACTACCCACTAGGCCAATGAGCCGGTGTATACATATATATATATATATATATATATATATATATATATATATATATATATATATATACACACACACATACACACGATTTGTAAATGAATAGTTTGTAGATAACATTTTTAAATGAGCCAGAGCTCATTTTTTTGCACACAATTCAATGGTTTCATGTATAGTAAATAATTAAATATTTGCATTTGAACCATATATAGGACCCTGACAGGTATTCCCACTCGAGAGAACCAGGCAAGTAATAACAATGAAGAGGTACTCCACATTCTCCAACGCAACAGGACTGGAGCCTCACCATCAAATAGTTTGGTGTTATATCAAAAACACTTGGGGGGGGGGTCTTACTCCCTTGGCAGAGGTATAGTCAGTCTATTCAACAACACCAGCCGACAAAGCTGTTAATGAATTCTAAAAATGATTGAACAGAAAAAGCCAGAATAAAATTACCTCAAACAAAAAACTCATTTATTAGTAATTATTCTTTTGTTGTTTTTTATTCTTAGCCAAATTATTTGTTGAAGGCTTTTTTTTTTCTTTTTGATAACTAGCTATTCCATCGTCTAAATTAATTTTAGCAGACATATCAAGTGATAGAATAATTTAAATGCATAATGAATTAATAAAAAGACAAATTAGTAATTATTAAAAAGCTTTTTTTTTGTGTTGTAAGAGAATAAGGAACAGAATATTATTCTAATTCATAGACACATGCAGACACACATTAGCACAAACTGAAGGATAGAGAAAGAAGACCTATGTCTCAAAAACAAAGAGAGAGCCAAGTCCCAAAAACGGCGAGAGAGAGAGCCAAGTCCCAAAAACGGCGAGAGAGAGAGCCAAGTCCCAAAAACGGCGAGAGAGAGAGCCAAGTCCCAAAAACGGCGAGAGAGAGAGCCAAGTCCCAAAAACGGCGAGAGAGAGAGCCAAGTCCCAAAAACGGCAAGAGAGAGAGCCAAGTCCCAAAAACGGCAAGAGAGAGAGAGCCATGTCCCAAAAACAGCAAGAGAGAGAGAGCCATGTCCCAAAAACAGCAAGAGAGAGAGAGCCATGTCCCAAAAACAGCAAGAGAGAGAGATCCAAGTCCCAAAAACAGCAAGAGAGAGAGAGAGCCAAGTCCCAAAAACAGCAAGAGAGAGAGAGAGAGAGATCCAAGTCCCAAAAACAGCAAGAGAGAGAGAGAGAGAGATCCAAGTCCCAAAAACAGCAAGAGAGAGAGAGAGAGCTAAGTCCCAAAAAAAGTGAGAGAGAGAGAGATAGAGAGAGCTAAGTCCCAAAAATAGCAAGAGAGACAAAAGGAATGCGACTGACTGTATTTCCATAAACTAATGGAGCTGTCAGAAAAAAAAAAAAAAAAAAAAAAAAAAAAAGGTAATAATCTAAGAATTGATCTCCCACACTATGACTAACTGTAGAAAATGAGGATCACATCAGTCACTCACCTACCCACTCAACTACTCTTTTCTACCTCTCTCGACTCCCATCAACTATCGCCTGGGTTCTCAGTTTAATTTCTAACAGACTGACAATATTCACTCTGATATAAGTCACACATGGCAGACATCACTTCATTAAGACCAGATAACAATCAATCGATCAACTAAAAAAAAAAAAAAAAAAGAAAAAAATAAAAAAAAAAAAAAGGAGAGAGAGAGGAAAGGGATAAAAAGAGAGAGAGACGCTAGTGAACTTGCCAGTTATTGACCCACATTAGACTTCAGAGGAGGGAGTGAATTGAAGGAGAACCCAGAATGAATTATTAAACATCTAGTCAAGACGTTAAAAGCATCAATTTTTTTACTCCCCCCAATCATTTCAGATTATTTCTGTTGATCACATTTTAAATCAAATATGCTTCTACAGTTAGTCATTAAGTAATAGTAGCTTCCAACAAGGATTGAACTCAAATCTGATATCCAAAGTTTCCATGACTCAATTGGTTAAATTATTGTCTATATAAAATAAAAAATTTTTTTAAAAAATAAAGATTTCCCAGGGTAGGAGATTCAAGTTCAAGTCTTGCAATAAGCAAAATGTTTTTCATTCCAATTTCATGGATAATTTTTTGTTTACAGCATCTTAACTGGATACCTCCAGTACAGTATGGCACTGCATGTCATTCTAAGAACAGTTATTTGCTTAAGATCTACAGATCTTCTGAAGTTTTATTTAAAAAAGTTCTTGTTGAGCCAGGCTACAGACTGCGATCTTTTTTTTTGGGGGGGGGGGTTTACAAGTCTTTCAAGAAAAATGGTTTGAAATAAATGGGTCCCTCACCACTTTATGAAATGATTCTAATTGGATTATTATAGGTACATGAATTTTGTAAAAAAAAAAAAAAAAAAAAAAAAAAAAAGTAAAATTTACAGCACAATGGGTAAGAAAGGCGATCCACAGGGAACAGTGCAAGTGATCAAATGTGGACCATACAGCTAAGTGGTAAATACAGAAACCATAATTCACTTAGCCTAATTCCAACAAAACAAAAACTTGGTTTCTTTTGTTTGATGGCCTATCAACCTTCATGGGTTATTTAATGCTAAAGATATCCTAGAAGAACAGCAGTGAAGCTATTTAACCCATAGCTGGGAGGATGAGGGGGTTCATACCTTTCCCAAGGGTATTTGTCCGAAACTGAACGTAAAAGCACGATTGGAGTTTGAACTCGCTTACGATTCCAGATTCCAGCATTTTAACCATTACACCACGAGGACACCCCCCACCAAAAAAAAAAAAAAAAAAAAGGTCAACCTGGAGCAGATCAAAGAGAATAAGTACAGAAAAGGCTGCCATCCAGCACCTTAACAATTACACCACAAGGGCTCCTTACAGAGACCCAAGTTCAAACCCTGGATAAAGCTGTTTATATTCCAAATGGCACTAACACCCTTGGCAAAAGGTATGAATCCAACTAGTTTTCCTCCAGCTATGGTTAAATAGTAAGGCAGGATGGACTCTTTAAGCTTGCTATGGCAATCAGTCAAAGAGAACTCTAAATACAAACCTGTTAAAATCCACTAAAAAAATAAATTGACCTTCTGACACATCCTCATGTGGAGGGGTTGGGCATATACATATTTAATGCTAAATACAGCATTTTTATTTGGTTGATTGGCAAGTATACGCTTTCAAGTAATATATATATATATATAAATAAATAAATAAAATTAATATGAGTCTACCTAAGTAAATAAAGAAATAAATCCAACAGAAAGAGAAGTTGAAAAAAACAAAATAATCTATAATTTGATGAAACTAAGGAGTAGCGCCCTCCCCTACACCTCGGTGTAGTAGCTATTGAAAAGGGAGCCTTCTGGTCGCCCTTGACTATTTGGTTGTAATAACCTTCTTCAGGACTTTAAATTCATGAAAAATATTAAAATAGCAATAGATGTTTGATGAAGTGACAGGAGAAAAAGTGTGTATAAAAAAGAAAGATTCATCACAGTATATTCAGCATCAACATTCACAATGAATTCATCAAATTTCGGATCATTTTGTTTTTCAACTTCTCTTCATGGATTTTTATATATATTTAATAATATTGCTGCTTATCTGTGACCATTGGTTTCATGCACGTCATTAGAGAGCAATCCTTAGGCAGAAAAATCTTTTCTGCTTGAGGATTGCCATCTAATCTTGGTTTGGTTTTATGGCACATCAACCATTGTAGGTTATTTAATGCTAAATCCATTTTTATACATATAAACATTTCAAATAAATCAATTTAGCGTAAGTATAGTTTTTTTTGTTTGCCCACAGTTAAATGTCAAAGCCGTTCTTTTTTCAAACAATTCAGTGTAGCATGAGTAGAGTTTACTTCTATTTGACCAAAAGATAGGACCTTATCAGGTGCTACCACTCCGGGCCTGAGTAGACCTGGGAGCAATGGCAATGAAGGGCTACTTCACATTACCCAAAGCTCCAGTATTATTGGATACTCACCATCAGATTGTTTAATGTCATATCCAGGACACTTAGGGGAGGGGCTTACTCCTCTGCAGAGATGCAGTCAGTGGATTCTATAGCCCCAGCCAACTGAACAATTTGCCATCAAATGATGGGCATGAAACCAATGGTCAGAGATAAGCTTCCACATTATTATATATATATATATATATATATATATAAAAAACAAATATACATTCATTTATCATTATAACATAATAGCTCTATCAAAAATATTGAGCACTCTCCAAATTATACCTCATTTGGTCTACCATTAACTGACCAAGTGAGATAGAGACAATCACACACACACACACACACATATATATATATAGCAAACATATTCCCAAAAAATTCAATAATCAATTATAGATTTATATTGGTTTTTCTTATTGAGCATTTATTTTTAAGAAAATATTAATTTAAATTTTGAAATATAAAATATTTCATGTTAAATATCAAATTTTATACTCTTCAAAAAAGCTGTATATTTTATGACTACAGATACTCTTCTTTGATCCGAAGCATTCAAAAAAAAAAAAAAAAAAAAAAAAAAAAAAAAAAAAAAAGCCTGATTTATTGATAAATAACACTATTTTAACTTAGAGAGGGACTGTGTGTTATACGACTTCCAGATATGAACAATGAGGATTTTCTGATTTCCATTATTTGTAAACTATGAACGACCATGTTTGTTCTTTGGGAGTGGTTTCCTTTTGCTTTCTCTGTGGTATTTCTATCAAGACACATTCTTTAGGTAGTTGACTACTGACTCTTGATTCATCCATCATTTAACTTTTTTTTTTTTTTTTTTTTTTTAAAACAAATTCTGGTTATATAGCATGAACACCAAATTAGAACAGGGGATTGGCTTACATCAGCTGATCTTCAGAAACATTGGCTTCTGATTCCTGTAGGCTTATTTGGTTTGATTTTATGGCATATCAATCATTGTAGGTTATCTAATGCCAAATCCATTTTTATACACAAACAGTTCTATTTCAAACAATTCAATTTCGTATAAGTATAGTTTTTGGGGGCTTTTTTTTTTTGTTTACACAGTTAAAAGTCAAAACAGTTCAATTTCAAAGAATTCAGTTTAGCATAAGTACTCAGTTTAGTTCTATTTGACCCATTGATAGGACCCTATCAGGTGCTACCACTCTGAGTCAGAGAGGATCTGGGAGTGATGGCAATGAAGGGTACTCTGCATTCCTCAAAGCTCTAGCATTACTGGAACTTCACCATCAGATTGTTTAGTGTCATATCCCGGACACTTGTTAGATGGAGTCTCACCCTTCTACAGAGATACAGTCGGTGTATTCTACAGCCCCAGCTAACTGGGCAACCAGTAGACTTGAAGAAAACCATCTAAATTCTCATTGAACAACAATTTACAGAACAGAGAACATGCAAAGAGAAACTTTACAAAAATTTGATTTTAATAGCATGGCAACCTCTCTAGGGTTATTGCCAAGAGTTTAAGGAAGAACATACATTATATAATTATATTTACAATATTTGTGTTGTTTTTCTTAAAAAGGCTCCTTTTTCAATAGCTACTACACTAAGGTGTAGGGGAGGGCGCAACTCCTTTCTGTGGATTGCTCCACACCTTATAATGCTGAGCGTGAAGCAAGGAGGTATCGAGTACCATTTTTTGAGTCATATATATATATATATATATATATATATATATAGTAAAGTAAAGTTTACTATATATATATATATATATATATATATATATATATATATATAAACCCCTCAAAAACAGAATTAGGTATGATATCAAAGTATATTATTCAAAATATTGTAAACAGTGTTAAAAAAGCTAACCATAGCAATCTTTGGGGGATCTCATATGAGACCATTGAATGGTTTAGGAGGATAAGAAAAGAGTAAAGCTACCTTTATACAATTTGATATCATTGATTTTTATCCTTCTCTAACTAAAGACATTCTAATAGATAGTATTAACTATGCCCGTAAATATGTAGATATAACTAATGAACAATATGAAATAATATTAGCTTGTAGGAAAACAGTTATAAAAAAAATAAATCAACTTGGGTAAAAAGTGGTTTAGATAATTTTGACGTTCCAATGGGGGGGGGGTATGATTCCTCCCAAGTAGCAGACCTTGTAGGTTTATATATATTAAATATACTTACTAGAATCATTAGTCCTCAGCAATTAGGTTTATATCGTAATGATGTTTTATTATATATCCCAAATAGTAATGGCCCTCTTTGCTCTAGCATACAAAAGAGGATTATAAGGGCTTTTTAAGTTTTTGCGATTTAAGATAGAAAGATAGGAAATTTTATTTTGGGATTTCGTCCACTAATTGGAAGGTTAGGTATGGAAATCATAAGTTTTCCCTCTCCCATGAGCATCAAAAAAATCAAACTGCTCTATCTAAACATTATTGGGGATTGAAAAATAAAGGGTTAACCCCTGACATTCAATGGTCCATATTAAAAGATCTAATACCCCAAAGTCTTTCGATAGTAGGTGCAATCTGTGTCTTGAGGAAAAAAAATCCACATTTTCCTTTTTCCAGAGACAAAAAAAATTAAATAAGAGAAGTGAATTAATAGCTAGGTGTAGACATAGGGCTAAATTTAAACTATAGATAATTAAAAAAAAAAAAAAAAAAGAAATCAGAGTTAAATTGAGAATTAATGTAGATGAATAAATAAAATAAAATGTTAGATAGAAAATTGTGAAAAAGCATATCGTATATACGTACTACTCATAAAAAGTGTAACTGATTAATGGTTTCTAAATAGTTTTGAAATTTTCAAATAATTTAAAATAAATTAAATCTGTTTAGTTTAATATATCTATTACTGTATCATTATATAAGGTTATTGAGTAAAGTTTAAATCTAATTTAATATAAAATCTGTAATTTAGGTCAAAATGTAATTAAAAAATTAAAATTTTTTTTTAAGATAAATTTACTACATTTCTAACCGAAATCAAAATTAAAAACGGAAGTGGGCTAAATGAGGAGATAACTCTTCACCCCTCTTCTATCCCCACCCACCTTTTTCTGTGTCTATTCTAGTTTTTTATCTAAAAGATCTGAAGTCCTGTTAATTTTTTTTCGTGTTTTTGAAAATTTCAAAAATGCGTAACAGGATGGAAATAAATTTATAATCCTATGTGACCGGTTTTGTTGTTTTTCTTAAAGTATGTATATATATATATATATATATATATATATATATATAAAAAGATCATTTTCAAACAGATCTATTCGACCCATGAATGGAACCCTAACAGAATGGAACTGCAAGTAATGATAATGAAAGAGTACTCTACACTTGCCAGATCTCCAGAAGTGGAGTCTCACCGTCAGAACATGAATTCTGCAGCCTGTTTCACTTTAGCATGTGGTTGAAAAATCTCTGTGCCATGTTCCTGAAGGTCATGGGCAATTGTAACTTTCCACAGCTTTTATACCTTTAAACTATGCATTACCCGAGTTTTTCTAAGAAAGAATAGCAGAGTGGTTACCAACCAATTTCTCCACAGAATTTTTATCAAGACATCTTTAGATTTGGTTTGCTCAAAGACATATCAATCTTTACAGGTTATTTAATGGTTGATTGGTTGTGTTTTATGGCATATCAATCTTCGGAGGTTATTTGATGCCAACTGTGGATGACTATATATATAAGTTAGAGACATAATGAAATCTTAGAGATTATTGCTGAGAAAGCAAAAATATGTTGTGAAACTGCCAATAAAATTTCATGTATAAAAACAAGTATACAATTTGTTAAAGGAAACGTTTCGAAAACTCCATAGAAATAGGCACAAACCAACATTACTTGATGGTTGCACAGACTGGCATATTATTGCTGTAGACCGGCAACTCACTTTTCCAACGGAAATAACATCAACTCGCCAGTGTCCAGATCTGGTCATTTGGTCAGTTAATTCAAAGAAAGTTATCATAACTGAATTAATGATCCCTTTCAAGGCCAACATCAACTGGGCGCATCAATGGAAATTGGAAAAGTACGAAGACCTACATGAACAGTGTATTAAGAATGACTGGTCAACAGACATATTTCCTTTTGAGATTAGATGTCGAGGTTTTATTTCGAAGTAAACCTTTACATTTCACTAGCAGAGAAGAGGGAATATATAAATAAAATAAAAAAAAAAAAAAAAAAAAAAAAAAAAAAAGAAGACCAAAACAAGATTGTAACTGCATCTGAAAGGATATGGCATTCATACAGATCAAACACCATCCAATAAAGTCTGGTAGTATTGTGAGATACTGCTGGGGCACTCAGGGTTAGTAGTAATGATGCTTCGGCCCTGAAACCATGCCTGAACCCAGAGTCATCATTGGATGAAGACTTTGTGCACAAAACTGGGGGGGGGTTGCAGCAGTTCTTATATATATATATATATATATATATATATTTGTTGGTTGGTTGGGTTTAATGGCATATCAACCATTGTAGGCTATTTGATGCCAAATCCTCTTTATACAAATATATTATTTCTAAACATTTTTTTGATAACATTTTAAAACAAGCCTGACATTTTTTTTGGTAGCACACAGTTAAATGGTTTCAAGTATTGCTATTAAACAGTAACATTTTAACATCAGTCATTTGTTTAATATATGTAAATCTACTTAGATGTGAGCAGAGATAAATTTGCATAAGTACAGTTTCAATGCCAAAAACAGTTCTATTTCAAAGAATTCAGTTTAGCATAAGTACGCCGTTTAGTTCTATTCGACCCATAGATAGGACCCTATCAGGTACTACCACTCCGAGCCAAAGTGGACCTGGGAGCGATGGCAATGAAGGGTACTCTACATTCCCCAAAGCTCCAGCATTACTGGAACCTCACCATCAGATTATTTAGTGTCATATCTAGAACACTCATTGGGAGGGGGGGCTTCCCCTCTGCAGAAGTGCAGTCGGTGTATTCTACAGCCTCAACCGACTGGGCAATGTGCTGATGGCATGGCACAACATGATGTTGATGATAGCTATGTAATACTAATAATTCAATTTTAGCACACAACTGAGTGGTTTCAAGTATTGCTATCCAATATTATTTGTTTGCACACAGTTAAATGGTCAAACAGTTCTATTTAACCTATAGATGGGACCCTATCATTTACTATCATTCCAAGTCAGAGTGGACCTGGGATTAATGGCAATAAAAGGGTACTCCACATTCCCCAAAGCTCCTGGGCTGGAGCCTCACCACCAAATTGTTTAGTTTCACATCTAGGCCACCCATTGTGGTGGAGTCTTACTCCTCTGCAGAGATGGAGTTGGTGTATTCTACAGCCCCAGCTGACCAGGCTAAGAGAATATCCAGACCAAAGCACTTAGTATCTGCCAGAATACTTAGAAGAGTCCTGGAAACCCAAGGCAATTTACTGTCACTGACTTCAGTTAAAACTGGCAAGAAATAAAATAATAATAATGATTGACTTGTGCTTTAAAAATAGAGCAGAAGAAGATAATTTGATATAACAAATATGAAAGTGTTCCCAAGACAACTCCTTACTCTGAGGGAAGTGTCTCCTTTTTCTTTCTGCTGCCTGACACAGATCCTTACCATTTTCTGCTTTTTACCACTTCTTCCTCTGCAGAGAATTACATATTCTTACCACTTCAACAGATGATGTTCTATCTTTTGCTCAAGATTCTTCTCTTTGCAATGGGGGTCTTTAAATAGAATAGGCAGTGGCCTTATCATCTGGATTGTTTTTCAACATGGTGTAGATTACTGTAAGACTCTTGGGATGGGAAGGCAGTGGTGGTGGGGGAAGAGAAGTGGGGGCTGTGAGAGGAATAAGGGCAGAAGAAATACCAAGTGGGTTGAGGTCATAATAGGCTAGGCAGTGGTCTAGTTGAGTGTAGGTAAGAGTGACTAGAGGCTTAAGGAAGGAGGCAAACATGAACTAGCTGGTGGATACAGGTTTTAAACAAAAGGGGTAGGGAGAGAATACTGATGCTAGTAAAGAGGAGGAAAAAGAAAAGTTGGAGTGGGTGTCAAGAGGGGGAGTGTGCAGAACTAAAGAAAGATGAGAGGAAAAAATAAATAAAAGAAAAATATAGGAAATGAAAGAAAATGGCTTGGTATATATTCTTTTTGTTTTGTTTTTCTTTACAAGGGTGTATTAAAACTTTTTACCAGGGTATGTCAAAAATTTCGCAATATCTTGATACATACTAGTTTACATTACTTGATTGAATCAGTCCGAGCTACACAAGTTGGTTGTATCATGTTAGTTGGTATGCAGATATACTGCGCATTGCTGCACTTCTTGCGTGAAGTAAAAACCACACAGATAAATATGCTTTAAACACGGCCATTTCAAACTCAGCCATAATACCACAGAAGCAACCAAAAACATTAGGAGAAAAATCAAGGTGGAGTTGATCACAGGACAGTAACCAGATGGTTTAAGAAATCTTGCTTGGTTTGCAAATGTAGCTGAAAGAAAGAATTTCGAATCATTATTTAGTGCGGGAATTGTTTTGGCAATTGGAGCTTCGAATTTATGGTTTGGTTTGGTTTCTTTGTTTTAATGGCAAAAACCATTCTCCTAGAAGAACAGTAGTGGTGCTATTTAACCCATAGCTGGGAGGATAAGGGGATTCATACCTTTCCCAAGGGTATTTGCCCGAAAGTGAACGTAATAGCGTGACTGGAGTATGAACTCGTGTACTACGATTCCGCAGTCCATCGCTTTAACCATTACACCACGAGGAGACCCCCTCGAATTTATGTTTCGTCCAATGAGAATGACTGATACCATTCTGCCTGGGTCACCTTCCCGGGCAACCTGTTAGGGTCCCATGTATGGGTCAAATAGATTTGTCAAAAAATCATGAGTATTAGAGAGGAATTGGAGGCAAGGGTGACCCGAAGACTCCCTTTTCAATAGCTACCACACCGAGGTGTCAGGGAGGGTGCTACTCCATTCCTTAGATTGCTCCACTTTACCCTTGATCCTTATCTTATAATGTTGAGCATTAAGCAAGGCAGCATCAAGTACCATATTTTGAGTCTTTGGTATGACTCAACCTGGGATTTAATTCCAATCTCCCAGACCATAGGTGAACACTACTCATTAAGCCAATGGCCCAGTAGAGAGAAATACTTAATACCATATAACTAAATTTGTATTATAAAATAGATACTTGAAGCTATAATTGCTAATTAAGGATTATTATTCGTAGTTACTTAAAACCATACAAATAAGCAAATTATTAAATAGAAATAGCCACTTGAAACCATAAAATGGTGTATGAATTATTAATAATAGATAGGAATACTTGAAACCATACAACTGTGTACAAATTATTTTCATTAGAAATAAGTAAAAGTAAAGTTGGCGACCGCAGTCGAGGGCGACCAGAAGGCTCCCTTTTCAATAGCGACTACACTGAGGTGTAGGGAAGGGCGCTACTCCTTTCCCAGGATTGCTCCACTTTACCCTTGATACATACCTTATATTGCCGAGTGTTAAGCAAGGAGGTATCAAGTACCATTTTTAAAGTCTTTGGTATGACGCAACCTGGGATTGAACCCAAGTCTCCCAGACCATTAGGCGAACACTCTACCCCACTTGGCCAATCAGCATTAGAAATACCAGCTAGTATAACAACACAAAAAAATTCTTCAATGTCAGCACAAAAAAATTGTAAATATGAAAATGCAATGAACACAGTTACTTGACCTTTATGCTTAAATAACCCTTGATGGTTTGATATGCCATTAAAATCAACCAATACAAGAAGCAGAGAATATAGCTATATGGTTAAAATTTAACAACTCAAAGAATTCTCATCAATTAATAGTTGATTAATACCACTTTCATTTTAATTTCTTATTACAACATTCATGAGTAAAAATAGAGAATATGGCTAAATTTTGGTTTGGATTCTTTGTTTTATGGTATATCAACCTTTGTGGGTTATTTAAAGCTAAAGCTATCTTTTATAGAAAGATAGGAGTGGTCCCATTTAACCCACAGCTGGAAGAGGAGAATTCCCAAAGGTGTAAGTTCAAAAAGTAAGCAATAACATGACAGGGGTTTGAACTTGCTTACTCAGCAGTTGCAGTCCTGTACATTAGCCACTATCAATGTAGCTATTCAAGACCAAAAATCTTGACCCATCATTAAACAGCTTGGAGTGGAAATAAAGAATAAGTCCATAGGGCAAGATTTAATCTCCTAGCAACTATAAAAGCTCTAGTGACTTAAGTGGTGGAGCAGATGTCATACAGACCTAGTGGCTGAATTAAAAGGATAAAAAGTTTGGTTGGTTGTTTTACGGCATATCAACCCTTTTTGGCTCATTTAATGCTGAATCGAGTCATTTTGATAAAAGTTTCAAACAATTCAGTTTAGTATAAATATAGTTTTTTTTTGTTTACACACAGTTGAATGTCAAAACAGTTCTATTTCAAACAATTCAATTTACCAGAAGCACAGTTTAGTTCTATCTGACCCATAGATAGGACCCTATCAGGTGCTACCACTCCGGGTTAGAGTGGACTTGGGAACGATGGCAACGAAGGAGTACTCCACATTCTTTAAAGCTCCAGCATTACTGAAGCCACACCATCAGATTTAGTGCCATATCCAGAACACTCGTTGGGGACAGCCTTACCCCTTTGCAAAGATGCGGTTGGTATATTCTACACCCTAATATAGCATTAATACAATACTTAATTTGTATTACGGTTTTATCATTTCATATTAATCTCCAAGTTAATTTGAGAAATATATTCACCAAACACGAGTTTAAGCAGTAAATGTTTATAGCAGTCTACTGGAGTTACAGCGAATGGTGTAAATTGCTCGTTAGGAGTATTGTTCCACTGGTTAACCAAATCTGGGGTAAAGGTTTGGATTTTAGCCTAGCCATATATGTTGACTTCTAGTCTTGTAGAGATTTTTTTTTTATATAGACTTAAAAAGTATTTATGGAAATGAAAATTTTTAATTTATTTCCATAAAATCCAATATGTATGTGTGGATGTATGTAGAAAAAGGTAAAAATGGAAGAAAAATGTATGTTTGGAGATTTGTTTATTTGTGCCAACACATTTAGTCATCAAAGTTTTGTCCAAATACAAAAATATTTTTCTTTTGTATGAGAAACAATTACAACATAATTTTTTTTTAGATTCAATTGGAAGTCTTCTTTAGAGCCAGTAGATGTTATGCAAAAAACGGAATAATACATGTTGATATGTTTAAAATACATCATGTCATGCGAGGGAACTTTTTTGAAAAGTAAATGGCGTTTTGTGGTTAAGAATTTCCTGTATATATAAATTCATCCAATATCATCTATTTCTGTATGGTGGTATTGATGTCGGTGTATATATTTTTCTTTCGTATCCTTTTCATATAACATCTACTGGCCCTGATGAAGACTTCAAACTGAAACAACAAAAAAAAAAAAAAAAAAAAAAAATTAGATGTAATTGTTTCTCATACAAGAGAAAAATAATTTCAATAAAATATTTTTGTATACAGACAAAACCTCTAAGTCGAAACGGGTTGGCACAAATAAACGAATCACCAAACATCTTCTGTTATCGGCATTTTTTTTTTTTAAATACATTCTGTCAGATTCAATTCACTTTATCTCACATACTATCCAAAGATACCATATATATATATATATATATATATATATATATATATATATATATATATATATATATATATATATATATATATATATATACACACACACACACCGTACATTGGCCTAGCGGTTAGAGTGTTCGCCAATGGCCCGGGAGACCTGGGTTCAATCCCAGGTCGAGTCATACCAAAGACTCAAAAAAATGGTACTTGATGCCTCCTTGCTTAACACTCAGCATTATAAGGTGCGGATCAAGGGTAAAGTAGCGCCCTCCCCTACATCTTGGTGTAGTAGCTATCGAAAAGGGAGCCTTCGGGTTACCCTCGACTATGGTCGCCAACTTTACTTTATATATATATATATTATATACACACACATCAATACCACCATACAAAAATAGATGATTTTGGACGAATTTGTATATACAGCCAATTGTTAACCACAAAACGCCTTTTGCTTTTCAAAAAAAAGTTCCATCACATGACATATTTAGAATATATCATCTTGTATTATTGTTTTCTTACATAACAATATCTACTGGTTCTGATGAGGACTTACAATTGAATCTAAAAAAAAAAAAAAAAAAAAAAATCTGTTGTGTATACAAAAGAAAAATAATTTCGATAAAATATTTTTGTATCCGGACAAAACCTTGAAGTCGAAATGCATTGGCACAAATAAATGAATCACCAAATATATCTTTCTTCTGCTCTCAGCTTTTTTCTACTTACATTCTGTCACATTCAAGACACATCAGCTTAAGTGGTTTCACATTTACCATGACTGGTTAATTTGGCATCACTTGTGTGTGATGTGGACTGGGGGCTCAGTGGTAGAGTCTCGGCTTTGCTTTCTGTGGTTGCTGGTTATAGCTCCAGTGGCGGAGATCATAGTATGCACTGCTGGTGATCCCTATTAAGGTTGAGTATGTTGCACGGAATAACTTGCCAGATTTTCTAGTCATAGTAATTTGATTGATATAATACAATTCCTCTATTCAAATGTAAAATTTATTTCCTGGCCATGGGGGTAAGCCTACGTGGATGCATAACGGCGACTTGGGAAGACAAGGCCCTGTAGGTGACCGTGTCTTCAAATGGGATCAAATGTACCTTTAAGACACATCTGGTTAAGTGGTCACACATTTAACATGATTGGTTAATTTGGCATCGCTTGTGTGTGATGTAGGTCGGTGATCCAGTGGTAAAGTCTCGGCTCTGCTTTCTGTGGTTGCTAGTTCGATCTCCAGTGGAGGAGATCACAGTATGCACTGCTGATGATACCTAATAAGGTCAATACAGCTGTCTAGTGTTCCATATGTCGTACAGAAGTGCTTGCCAGATTTTATAGTCATGGTAATTGAGATTATATATATATATATATATATATATATATATATATATATATATATATATATATATATATATACACACACACAGACACATATTTACCCAAACCCTCTGCATGAGAGGATGTGATATAAGGTAAATTTTTAGGAGTGCAATAGGATTGAATTCCAAGTTTTCTTTCTCCAAGACTAGTTGCTATACTTAGGTTAAAGAAATCAGTCTGCCCTACTATTTACTCAAAGCAATTCACTTCTCAGTGAAGGAAAAGTCTTGTCTAGAATTTAAACTTTGGGTACCAATTCCATCTTCTATAAGGATAATCATTACTAACAGTGGTCTGCGAGAGGCAACTTTAATGTAAGTTTGATTCTTACCAGACATTTCAGACCTCTTGTCAAACTAAACTTAAAAAAAAAAAAAAAAAAAAAAAAAAAAAAACTATCAGATCAAAATTCACAATCAATCTCATTGACTTGCGGTCAAGTTATGTAAAAGCATCAGTTGTCTAAATGAGAACCTAGTTAAGCAATGGTGAGCCTATTCATTATTTAGATGGGTAACCACTTAGTAACAGCAGGTACCTTAAACAATTTGACACCTGTGTGTAAAAGCATTTCTTCTTTTTCATTCTAATCACTCTACAGTAAATATTCACCATAGTCAGGCATATATATCTCTAACTATGCCCTGCTGAAAAAAAGGATGTCCTGGGTAAGATATCAAATTGTGTCTGGTGGTGAATATTTGATATCTTACCCAGGACATCCTTTTTTCAGCAGGGCATAGTCAGGCATATATATATATATATATATAAAAATATATAGTGTCAATATACATGGGACCTATGTGACTGCTAATAACTACTACTACTAATAATAATAGTCACACCAAGAAGATGTGGTGTTGGGGGGGGGTCACATTACATAGAGATAAACTAATTGCTTATATCTTCTTGTGATCTATGAAAAAAAAAAAAAAAAATTATACATTCCCAGGATGCACTTACTATTGATTATACTTAAATGGATAATGATTGATTTGAATGGCATGTCAAACTGTCTAGGGTTAGTTTGGTTTGATGGCATATCAACCACTGCAGGTTATTTAATGCCAAATCTTTATACATATATATCAAATATATAGTGTGTCAATATACGTAGGACTCATGTGACTGCTAATAACTCTACTAATAATAATGTTGCGTCCAATTTTGTTTTAGATTTGAAAATAGTATACTATAACAATTAATCCTCAATCACAATGCCTAGGACAAGACAGGAAAAATTATTTTCTGTCACAATTTATTTCGAGACAAAATCATTCAAAACTGTCTCAAAATAGATGCATCCTATTGATATGATAAGGATTTAGTACTGGGACAAGAAACTCAAAAAAAGATTGCATGTCCTAGAAGCAGATATAATTATTAAAAAAAACAAAAAACAAACAAAAACATTCAATTGATGATGGATTTTTTTACAGGACATGTTCCAAATGATTACCATTGTGCTTGTCTCAGTATTAAATCATTATCATATTAACGGGTTGCATCTATTTTGAGACTATATATATGATTTGGTTTGGTAGGGTTTTATGGCATATCAACCATTATAGGCTATTCAATGCCTAATCCTCTTTTAACATATATATTAGATATCTATAAATTGTGAACCAAATTGTAAGTCAACAAAATTAAATAGTTCTAAGTACTGCCATGTATCACTAACAATTCCATTAAACATCAGTTATTTGTTTACATACAGTTAAATGATCAAACAGCTTATGAGAAACAATTCAATTTAGTAATTTGTTTGCACTCAGTTTAAATGTCAAACAGTTCGATTTGACCCATAAATAGGACCCTTTCCAGTACCACTATTCTTGGTCAGAGTGGACCTAGAAGCAATAGCAATGAAGGGGTACTCAGCATTCCCAGAGCCTAACCATCAGATAGTTTAGTATCACATCCAGGACACCTGTTGGTTGGGAGAAGTCTTACCCCTCTACACAGATGTAGTTGGTGTCTACTACAGTCCCAGCAGTCAGGGCTGCTGTCCAAGTTAATTTTATGCTTAGAAGCTTGGGAATCATGTTGACTGTATATTCCTATTTACACTTTTCAGGCAGTTTAAGTCTTTCTTTTGTGCACACTGTTTTATTGATCACATAATTTTAAAGAGATCCATGGGACCCTAATTATGGCAATCAATGAGTACTCTACTCACCCCAGAGTGCATTATCAGATACAGTTTAGTGTCATAACCAAGACACACCCTTTTTTTATCAGAAAGGAGAGTCTGACTCCTTTGCAAGGGATACTCAGTGTATTTTAAGTTCTACCAACAGGATGTTAAATGGGTAATGTCAGAGAAAACCCACATATGAGAATGTGAATAGATTTGGAAAAATTTCATCAACACTCCTTTAAGGTGGTAGTGAGGAGGAAGCACATGATACTTTACCTTGTGCAAATTCCAGCAATTTCATGAGAACACATAATAAATACAGAAATATGGTTTCAAATATTCCTATTTAACACCAATAATTTCCTAGCAATTAAATGATTTTAAGCGACTAATAATTATAATCCTGAGTAAACAAATATAGCTTCAAGTTACTCTAAATACAAATAATTTGAATACAGTAATATGGTTTAAAGTATTCTTATATAACAAATAATTCTATTTAATAATAATCATTTGTTTGCATACAGTTACATTTCATACATTCCTATCTAATACAAATAATTTGCACTGTTTTTTAGTTGGAAGTATTTCTATCTAATACTAATAATTTTGATGCAATTATATGATTTCAACTATTCATATTAAATAATCATTTGTCTGCAAACAGTTATATGGTTTCAAGTAACTAATAATAATAATACTTATTAAAAGATTATATTAACTATTCTTAATACAAATTATTTACAAAGTTGCATGGTTGAAAGTATTTCTATCAACTACAAATAATTTTCAAACAGATCTATTTGACCCATAAATGGAATCCTAACAGGTACTACCATTCCGGATCAGAGTGGATCTGGGAGTAAAGGCAATGAAAGGGTTATTGTATAGCCGCATACATATACAAATATATGCAGAACATAATCAAACAATGACGAACTTCAATGAATGAACTAACACTTCTTTATGAAAATATATCTCTCACACTTTATTCTCGAAAGGGTTGATGTTGGCTGTGTGTGAGAGGCGAGTTGGAGACGGGGACAGACTGCCACACATTGACCCAGGTTCTCCTGACCCTAGCAGCACTTCTTTCTCATCTTGGCTGGGGTTGCTCAACCGCGGGTCACTGAGGGCCCAAAGCCCGCCATCTGCTGCTGGCTCTCAATTTGGCATCTTGACTCCAACTGACTCAAGCCGACCGGCCCTGGTTATATTATTGTTTAATGCCCACCTGCTTCCGCTGTTCTTCCACTTATTTACACAGGTGTATCTCTTGATTGACGGTTCGGTCGAGGGTCAATATGTTACAGGTTTACACAATACTCCCCTAAGATCCTGAAATGGAACTTCGCCATTAGAAGCCCTTTAGTATAATTCCTCTTTTTTTTATCTTTTTTTAAATTATTTTTGGTTTCATAGATAAATGAATTAAAGACAAGTCATTTATTTTTAATTCAAGGCTATAACAGTCCATTGAACTACTGGAAGAGCCATGCTTAAAATGAAGGTATGAAAATAAATGCTGAAAAAGCTGGTTGGCTTAGTTTTATGGCATATGAACTCTAGTAGGTTATTTAACGTCAAACCCTCTTTATACATATATCTTAAATATAAATGGCTATGTAAACACATTTTGTCAACATATTTAAACCAGCCAAAGCTAATTTTTTTTTTTGCACATAGTTAAATGGTTCCAAGTATTACTGTGTGACAGTAACAATTAACAACAGTCATTTGTTTGCACACACAATTTGTAGATAATTTCATTTTCTATTCAACACTTATCCTTGATTTGCACACAACCAAATGGTTTCAAGTATTGCTATTTTAAACAATTCTATTTAACATTACACATTTATTTGCACACAGGTAAATGATACCAAGAACTGCTATGTGAGCCAACAAATTAAATCTGGCTTGTTTAAAAATGTTACCTACAAACTATTTATTTGAAGAGTAAATTAAGGATGTAATCCGACAATATCTAGTAAAACTGATAACGATTCAAGTGGAAGGTGAGATTTATTGAGGTCGACACTATATTGTTTTGGTTCTATTAAACCATCATCAGGACCATGAGGGGTGATATTAACAATTTTAAGTTAATGATGGATGTTTAGAAATGTGAAATACAAAAACCTAGGGGAAAATATGAATAAGAAAATTGGCCGTTTAACTAATAAGTCAAATGACGTAATTTTAAAACATCAAACGCTGATTCGCCAGTTAAACGGCAATTTTTCTTATACATATTTTCCGAGGTTTTTGTATTTCACATGTTTAAATATCCATCGTTAACTTAAAATCATTAATATCCCCCCCTCATGGTCCTGATGATGGTTCAATAGAACTGAAACACTATAGTGTCAACCTCTCAATAAATCTACTTCCACTTGGATCGTTGCTATCAGTTTACCACACACAATTTATTTATAAAATCATTATATATAAACAGGATTTAGAATTAAATAACCCACAAGGGTTGATATGCCATTTAGCCAAATGTAGTTCTGTTACCTGTTAGGCTCCCATCTATGCTTCAGTTAGGTCTTTTGAAAAATTGTATTAGTATATAACTGTAAATTATTTGTTTAATTGAATAGTTACTTGAAGTAAGAATTGTTTACTAACAATTATTATTAGCTACTTGAAACCATATAACTATGAAAGCAAATGACTAATAAACAGAAAGTTACATGAAGCCTTAAAATTATGTATTAATTATTAGTGTTAGATAGAAATACATGAAACTATATATACATCTATGCAAATTACTTGATATTATACAGCTGTGGGCCCAGTCGGCTGGGGCTGTAAAATACACTGACTGCTTCTCTACAGAGGGGTAAGACCCCTCCTCCCAATGAGCGTCCTGTATATGGCACTAAACAATCTGATGGTGAGGTTTCAGTAATGAGAGAGCTTTAGAGAATGTGGAGTACTCCTTTATCATATTTACCCAACCACTCCGCTCGAGCAGGATATGACACAAGGTCAATTTTTAAGTGGAGTTTAACAGGTTTGAATTCAGAGTTTTCCTTCTCCTAGACTAGTTGCCTCACCAAGGCTGAAGAACCTAGACTGTCCTACTATTTACCCATAGCTGGAGGGAGAATAATTGGATTCATACCTTTCCCAAGGGTATTAGTGCTATGTGAAATGCAATCAGTCCAGGATTTGAACTCATGTCGCCATGTCCAATTCCTGCGACGATAACCATTACACCACAGGCACCTCCTGGAGTACTCCTTTATTGCCATTGCTTCCAGGTCCACTCAGGCCCGGAGTGGTAGCACCTGATAGGGTCCTATCTATGGGTCAAACAAGGGGAAAATACCAACTATTCCATAAAACATTAGTCATTTGTTTACACACAGTAAAATTTCCAAACTGTTCTATTTCTAACAATTCAATTTAACCTAAGTCAATTGTTTGCACAGTTTAACTGTCAAAGAATTCTATTTGACCCATAGATAAAACCCTATCAGGAGCTACCACTCCAGGTCAGAGTGGAGCTGGGAGCAATGGCAATGAAGGGGAACTCCACATTCCTCAAAGCTCCAGCATTACTGGTGTGTCACTATCAGATTGTTTAATGTCATAGACAGGACATTCGTTGGTAGGGGAATTCTTACCCCTCTGCAGATATGTGGTCTATATATTCTACAACCCCAGCCAACGAGGAAGGAAATGTGTAAGAGAATTGTAATTGAAAACAACAACATCACTGAATGACTCCATTGTCAAAAAGGTCAATAAATTCACATTTTTTTTCAGTCAGTGACACTAAGAAGCTCATTTGATATAAAGAGAAGGAGGACAGATAGCTCTAGCGTTTTGTTTTTTTCTTTCTTCTACTAAGAAGAACCGTCTGCCATACTATCGACCTAGCAGAAAAGAGAGAGAATAGATGGCTTTATGCTTTTCTCAAGGGCATTAGCACAAAGGGAAGGTCTTGTTCAGTATTTAAACTTGGTTTTATGGCATATCAACCTTTGTAAGATATTTAATGCCTAGTCTAATATACATACACACACATATATATATATATAAGAAGTGTTATCTCTGTGTTATCAACCCTGATTGGTGGCTGATGAGGATATGGTATCGCACATGCTTTCACACGTATGAAGAAAAAAAAAAACTAATATATATATATATATATATATATATATATATATATATATATATATATATATATATATAAAAGAGAAAACAGATTTGACACTAAACCTACAATGGTTGATATGGCATAAAACTAAATCAAACCAAATTATATATAAAATTTGGTTTGGTTGAGTTTTATGGCATATCAACCATTGTAGGTTATTTAATGCCAAATCCTCTTTATAGATATATATTAGATATATATGATTTGGTTTGGTTGGATTTTATGGCATATCAACCACTGTAGGTTATTTGATACTAAATCCTCTTTATATATATATTAAATATATGTATATATTTGTTAACACATTTTGTAGATAACAGTCTTAAACAAGCCACAGCTCTTTTGTACACAGTTAAATGGTTTAGATGTTTAACAGTTATTTGTTTGCACACTGTTCTATTTGACCCATAGATAGGACCCTATCAGGCATTACCATTGAAGGTCAGAGTGGACCTGGGAGCAATGGCAATGAAAGTGTACGCCACATTCCCCAAGTCTACTAGTCTGAAGCCTCACCATTTAAACTTGGTTAACCAATTCCTATGAGGATAACCACTACAACTAAGGTTGCATCTGGCAGACCACTGTTAGTGTGTTTTATTCTTACTAAATGTTCAACAGATCAGGCCTTGTGTCAAACTAAACTAAGTAGAAAAAAAAAATGAAAAAATAAAAACACTATCACATTGAAATTCACAATCTCATTGACATGTGGTTAAGTCATGAAAAGCATCAGTTCTCTAAAGGAGAACTAAGTTAAGCAATGATGAACCTAGTCATTATTTAGATGAGTAACCACTCAGTAACAGCAGGTACCTTAAACTATTTAACACCTGTGTCCAAAAGCATTTCTTTTTCACTCTCATCATTGTTGTAAATTTTCAATCTGGGAGAAAAGTATAGAGCTTACCCTAGAATGTTTTAGGTGTGGTCAACAGATGTCAGAAAAGCGTTTTTTTTTCTTTCCAAACTGATTTCATAATTCTTACTTCAAGTAACTATTCAATTAAACAAATAATTTACAGTTATATACTAATACAAACAATTTTCAAACAGTCCTATCTGAAGCATAGATGGGACCCTAACAGGTACTACAAATACATTTGGTTAAATGGCATATCAACTCTTGTGGGTTGATTAATACCAAATCCTGTTTACATATATATATTCAATACCAATTGTGTTGAACATAATAGACATTTTCTGTCTACATATTTTCTTGTCGATCCGTTCATATTGCCGTATTGCTTTTATTGCATTCGGCGGGAATTGATTGATGTATTTTCCATAAATGTATATATCCCAAGTACTTTCAGCCTGACTTTGGGCCATCATCAGGAGAGGATCTATTACAAAAGTGATGTAACTTTTGTTTTTGCATTACTACTATGTAAGAGCGTCTTTACTGTTGGAGTGTATAGTGTTTGCTTTTAAATGTGTTTCTGTAAATAGTGTCAGTAGCTAAAGACATTTAAGTACATAAGCACTAGTTTGAAAATTAATTCTGTTAAGTGTCGGTTGCATGTTTAACATATATATTAAATACATATGATTTATAAATCAATAGTTTGTAGATAAGATTTTTAAACTAGCCAAATTCAATTCGTTGGCTCACAGATAAATGGTTTCAAGTATTATTAAATAATACCAAAAATTCAATTTAACATCAGTCATTTTCCTGCACATAGTTAAATGGTCAAACAGTCCTATCTAATCTCTAGATTGGACCCTATCAGGTACTACCACTTCAGGTCAAAGAAGGCCTGGAAGCAAGGGCCATAGGGGTACTCCACATTCACCAAAGCTCAAGGAGTGGAGCCTTATCATCAAATGGTTTGGTTTGATTTGTTGGGTTTTATGGCATATCAACCTTTGTAGGTTATTCAACGCCAAATCCATTTTTTTATGTAAATAATCTGTTCTATTTAAAACAATTCAGTTTAGCATAAGTACACAGTTTAATTGTCAAAAACATTTCCATTTCAAACTATTCAAGCAGTTATATGTAATAATTCAGTTAAGTGTAAATACAATTTTAATGTCAAAAAACAGTTCTATTTCAAATAATTCAGTTTAAATGTAAGTATGGTTTAATTGTCAAAAACATTTCTATTTCAAGCTATTCAGTTTACTCAAACAATTCATTTTAGCATAAGTATGCTGTTAGTTCTATTTAACCCATAGATAGGACCCTATCAGGTGCTACCACTCCAGGCCAGAGTGGACCTGGGAGCAATGGCAATGAAGGGGTACTCCGCATTCCCCAAAGCTCCAGCATTGTTGGAACCTCAACATCAGATTGTTTAGTGTCATATCCAGGACACTCGTTAGGGGGGGGGGTCTTACCCCTCTGCAGAGGTGCAGTCAGTGTATTCTACAGCCCCAGCTGACTGGGCAATTACCATCAGATGGTTTAGTATGATATCAAAGACACTCATGAGGGGGAGGTGTGTTTTACCCCTCTGCAGGGATGCAGTTAGTGTATTCAACTGCCCCCAACTGACGAGGCTGCTCTGGTTATGGTCAACATTACTGAACGTTTACTTCAAGCTATGTGTAAAATAGTAACACTAATGTTCTACAAGGATTGCATTGGTATCAAATAACCCAGGAAAAATGATATGCCATTAAAAGCAAATTAAACAAACTAAAGCAGACTTCTAATTGTAAAAGCAAAAATGTCATTTACTGGCTAAGATTGCACATATTTGAAACAATATATCACAAAGTCAGAATAGTTGTTTTATTTCAGACTATGCAATTATAGATATAAAGTTTTTTTTATATATTCTAATTAACTTCTCTTGATTTCTTTATTAATGGTATATCAACCTCCATGATTTATTTAATTCCAAATCCACTCTTGGAGATAGATAAGTAGAATAATTTGTAGGTAATATTTTGAACATGCCAAAGCTCATGTATTTACACAGTTAAATGGCTTTAAGTTTACTATTTAAAATTTGTGTCATTTGTTTGCACACAGTTAAATGGTTAAACTGTTCTATTTGACCCATTAATGGAATCCTAACAGGTACTACCACTCCGGGTCAGAGTGTAGCAGAGATTAATGGTAATCAAGAAGTACTCCACATTTTCCAAAGCTCAAGGACTTCGGCCTATCAGCTGCAGTTTAGTATCATACGTAGGACATTAGTTCTATTTGACCCATGGACAGAACCCAAGCAGATACTTCTAATCCAGGTCAGAGTAGAGCTGGGAGTAAGGATAAAGGAGTGGTGCCTCACCATCAGATGGTTTAGAATCACATCCCAGACACATGTTGGTGGGGAGAGTCTTACCCCATCTGTTGAGATTCAGTCAGCATATACTATAGACCCAGCTGACTGGGCTTAGAACCATTTAATCATTTACTATACTTGAAACCATTTGACAGGATGCAAATAAATTATTTATATTAAATTGAATTATTAGTATGAGATAGCAATGATTTGGTTTCTTTGTTTAATGGAATGTAAACCTTCCTGGGTTATTTGATGCTAAAAGAAGCCTTGTAAAAGAACAGTGATACTATGTAACTCATAGCTGAGAGGAATAAGAGTTTTCAGTTTGGTTTGGTTTCATGGCATATCAACCATTGTGTGTTATTTAATGCCAAATCCTATATATATATATTAGAATATATATGATTTGGTTTGGTTTTATAGCATATCAACCATTGTAGGTTATTTAATGCCAAATCCTCTTTATACATATTTATTTAATATATATGATTTGGTTTGGTTGCCTTTTATGGCATATCAACCATTGTAGGTTATTTAATACCAAATCCTCTTCATACATATACATTAAATATATATGATTTGTAAACATTTTCTTGATAACTGAGCTCATTTTTTTGCACATGGTTAAATGGTTTTAAGTATTGTTATCTAATATGAATAATTCTATTTATCATTAATCATTTGTTTATACACGGTTAAATGGTTTCAAGTATTGTTATGTAACAGTAACATCAGTCATTTATTTGCACACATTTAAATAGACATACATGATATGTAAAACATTTGTTTATTGATAATTTCATTTTTAAATGAGTTAGAATTTGTTTGCACACTAGTACTGCTATTGTTTCCACACAGTGAAATGGTTTCAATTATAGCCATATATTCAAAATTAATCATTTGTTTTCACACAGTGAAATGGTTTCAATTATTGCCATATATTCAATATTAATCATTTGTGTTCACACAGTGAAATGATTACAAGTATTGCTACCTAACACTAATTATTCTAGTCAACATTAGTCATTCATTTGCACATAGTTAAATGGTTTCAAGTATTGCTATGTATCACTAACGATGCAAATTAAACAGTCATTTGTTTACACACAGTTAAACAGGTTTATTTCAAATAATTCAATTTAGCATAAGTTATTCGTTTAGGCAATGCAGAGTACCCTTTCATTGCCATTGGTCCCAGGTCCTTTCTGGCCTGAAGTGGTAGCACCTGAAAGAGTCCTATCTATAAGTCAAATAGAACATGGGAGTGATAGCAATGAAGAGGTACTCCGCATTCCCAAGGCTCCAGCATTACTGGATCCTCACCATCAGATCGTTTAATGTCATAATCAAGACACTCATAGGTGGTGAAGGGAGGTCTTACCCCCCCTGCAGAGATGCAGTTGGTGTATTCTAGTCAGCCAGACACACACTCTAGCTGGCTGTGGTTTGACAGCACAGATCTGGTCAGGTGTGTCTCATCTCTTGTGACAGTTGCTCAGTTGAGGCTGCCTGACATGGGTGCCAGGGAAGCCCAGCATTCACATCATGTGGCCAACACTGACATACTAGAGCCTCAGGGGGCCATCCATCTAGGCTCTAACCCTCCTCAGAGGGGCTAGGTTAATCGCCTGGTACTTGAGGCAATCCTTTTTAGGGGGATACCAACAGGACCCAAATCATATTTGGAGCTTCCAAGCCTGTCTGGGCTACACCCCTATGCCTGGTATCTACATTAAAAAAAGCCTTGTGCCATACTCACGCATATGTGGGGTGAACAACAAATACTGTCAGTGTATTCTACAGCCCCAGCCAACTGGGCTGTCTCGTACAGGATTTTTGCCTCAGTTACTGATTATGTAGAGTAGTGGATAAGGTTATATGTCACATGAATCAACAATGTCAAATATCTAAATTTAACTATTACAACTAGATTGAAACATTTCTATCCATGACAGAGAGACATCTTTCCCCAGGGAGAGTCAACCATATATTGCAAACAAATGTCTATGTCAAATATTTGATTTAAGAATTGACCTCAAACATTCCCAGAGAGTGATATGACCCTTAAGAAAGAGCCATCTGCAAGTGTCATGTATTTATAGATATTAAGATTTTTACAAATTTCAAAAAAAAAATATAAGTCAATATTGACTTATCTGAAACAAGTGTGTATGTGTATTACATATATAAATAAAAAAAACATTTGTACGATGCATATCAGTAAAATCTTCCTCCTACTCTCTCTCTGGGGGTGTGTGTATGTATATATATTACATAAACTAAATTGATTGAATATGTAAGACTGTTAAAGTAAACTATTCAAAATAATATTTGACTCATTTTAAAATTTTATGGTAATCAATATTTTTCATATAATCAATATTTTCCATATAAGTAATTCCATGTTTATTGTCCTGACTTTTTCAGTATCTGATGATCATTTAATTTATGAATATACAACACTGAAACTACAAACCACCCCAAAAAATCCTGTTGAAACAAGTTAGTCTGTTAGTTTTTATGACATATCAACCTTTATAGGTTTTTTTCAATGCAAAATCCTGCTTTTATATATATATATATATATATATATATATATATATATGTGTGTGTGTGTGTGTGTATATATATATGTGTGTGTGTATGATTTGTAAATGAATAGCTTATAGCTAATATTTTCCAATGAGCCAAAACTCATTTCTTTTTACACAGTTCAATGGTTTTAAGTATTGCTATGTAACACTTGCAATTTAATTCAACATCAGTCATTTGGTTTGGTTACTACGATTTTGCAGGCCATTGCTTTAACCATTACAACATAAGGACACCCTCCAATCAGGCATTTGCTTTGGATTCTTTGTTTTAATGACATATCAACCCTTATAGGTTATTTAATGCCAAAGCCATCCTTCTAGAAGAACAATAGTGGTACTATTTAACCCATAGCTGGGAGAAGAGGGTTCATGCCTTTCCCAAAGAGTATTTGTCTGAAAGTAAAAGTCATAGTGAAATTGGAGTTCGAACTCGTTTACTATGATCCTACAGTCCATCGCTTTAACCATTACACCATGAGGACACTCCTCAATTCTTTGATTTTAAAGGCATATCACCATTCATGGGTAATTTGATGCCAAAGCCATCCTTTGAGAAGAACAGTAGTGGTACTATTTAATCCATAGCAGGGAGAATAAGAGGGTTCATACCTTTCCCATGGGTATTTGTCTGAAAGTGAACATAATACCATGACTGGAGTTCAAACTTACTACTATCCCTCAGTTCATCGCTTTAACCATTACACCACGAGGGCACCCCCAGTCATTTGGTTGCACCCAGTTAAATGGTTATACATATATAATTTTTACATGAATAGTTTGTAGATAATCTTATATCTATAGAAAAAAAAAAAAAAAAAAAAAAAAGAACTAATTTGTTTGAATATTAAGTATTACTGTTGCTTGCACATAATTAAACAGTTTCAAGTATTGATATAAAACACAAATAATTCTACTTAATATTCATCATTTATTTCCACATAGCAAAATAGTTACAAATATTGCTATTTAACACTAATCATTCTATTAATTCATTTACACACAGACACATAGTTCCAAGTATTGCTATGTAATACCAATAATTCTATTTTGCATACAGTTAAATGGTTCCTAAAATTACATACTAAGTTTTATTTGCACACAGATGGTTCCAAGTATTTCTAACAATTCTATTAATCATTTGTTTGAATATGGTCAAGTGGTTACAAGTATTACTATTCAACACAATTCATTCATCCATTTGTGCACTGTAAAATGGTTCCAAGTATTGTTATGTAATACCAATAATTCAGTTTTTGCACACAAAAGGTTTCAAGTATTGCTATTCAACACTAATAATTCTTTTCAATACTCACTCATTTGCATGCAGTTAAATGGTTCCATGTATTCCTGTGTAACACTAACAATCTAAATCAGTAATTTGTTGGCACACAGTTAAATGATCAAACAGTTCTATCCAACTCAGAGAAGAGACCTCATCAGGTCCTCTGTGGGTTAGGTTTTATGACATCGACCATTATTGGTTATTTAATGCCAAATCCTTTTTTATTTTTTTTATATATATATATATATATATATATATATATATATATATACACACACACAGGACATTGGCCTAGCGGTTAAGAGTGTTCGACAATGGCCCGGGAGACCTGGGTTCAATCCCAGGTCAAGTCATACCAAAGACTCAAAAAAATGGTACTTGATGCCTCCTTGCTTAACACTCAGCATTATAAGGTATAGATCAAGGGTAAGTGGAGCAATCCAGGGAAGGAGTAGTGTCCTCCCCTACACCTTGGTGCAGTAGCTATTGAAAAGGGAACCTTTGGGTCACCCTCAACTATGGTCGCCAACTTTAATATATATATATATATATATATATATATATATATATATATATATATATATATATATATATATATATATATATATACACATACATACATACATACATACATATATGTGTGTGTATGTATGTGATTTGGTTGGGTTTTATGACATATCAACCATTACAGGTTACTTAATCCCAAATCCTCTTTATACATATCAAATACATGATTTGGTTTGGTTTTATGGCATATCAACTATTATTGGTTATTTAATGCCAAATCTTGTTTATACATATTAAATGGTTTGTAAATAACATTTTTAAACAAGCCAGTGATCAGTTGTTTGTATTACAGTTCAATGGTTTCAAGTATTGCTATCTACCACTAATAATTCTATTTAATATAAATCATTTGTTTGCACACAGTCAAATGGTTTCAAATATTGCTATCTCGGTACAATTGACCTATAGACACCACCTTTAAGATAACATTGATTGGATCCGGCCTCTCTAACTGTCCATCTAACCCAGTAAAGGTCCAAGTGGAGTGATGCAGGTCATGTGACCCAGCCAGACTACTTAGCCACCAGGATCCCATCCTCAAGCATTATAGGTTGCCATCTATGGCCATCATGGAGTTTATGGGGAGGGGCTTATCTCTCTGTAAAGAGGGTGCCGTCAGCACTTTCTACAGCCCCAGCTGACAGACAGGAGAAAAGGTACCACTATTTTTCCACAAAGACAACTTTAGCATTCAATAACCCATACAAGTTGATACGCCATTAAACAAAGAAACCAAACCAGAAATTGACCAGTTAATAAACCAGTTTCAGTTAATAAAAGATTTCTCAATCTAAAAGAATTTTTTTTAGACAGACATTTGTTTTGGTCTCTTTTCTTTAATGGCATATCAACCTTCATGGGTTATTTAATGGCAAAGCCATCCTTGAAGGAAAACCGTGATACTATTCAACCCATAGCTAGGAGGATAGGAGGGTTTATACCTTTCCTAAGAGTATTAGTGCAAAAGTGAACATAATGGGATTGTTTCTTTCTCGCAAAAAACGAAGAGAAAAAATATTTGTACTTTTACATTTTTAATCTACATCTTAAATGTAGGCTTGTCAAAGTTTCATCCTTGATGTATGTCATATGAGACAGAAGAAATAAAACATTTAATCATATTACTATGTTATTCACATACTACACAGTGTGTGTGTATATATATATATATATATATATATATATATATATATATATATATATGTGTGTGTGTGTGTGTTAACCCAACCTCTCTGCAATAGCAGGATGTGACATAAAATCATTTATCTTTAGGAAGAGGCTAACAAGTTTGAATTCATAGTTCTACTAGACCAGTTGCCATAACAAGGTTAAAGAGCCCAGTCTGTCCAACTATTTATTCATGGCTAGAAAGAGAATAATTGTATTCATATTTCCTAAGGATATTAGCACTATATGAAATACAAATAGCCTTGTCCAGGATTTGAACTCTGGTCTCTGCGTCCATTTCGTATGATAGTAACTATTACAACACAAACACTGAGAAGAATAAAATTCATACATATAGTCTGCCTCCCACCAGACAGGATTTGACACAAGGTCAAATGACCCAAAGGTCAGATTATAGTGGGGATTGGGGGGGGGAGGTCGGACCCAAGCTGTGGCTGGAGCCCTGCTAGCCTATACTGGTCATCAGCTTACTTGGTGCAATGTGAGCCGATGAGCCTAGCTGGACATGGATCCAAACGAGAGCCCAGGCACAGATGCCAGATTATAGCTTAAACTGGACCACAGGGTCAAGTGCTATACAAAAATGCAGCTTGTGCACCCAGAGGTGACCCAGCTGAAGCCAGGGGCTTTCCAGCTTTGAGTGTTTTTGATGGACAATGACCTGTCTGACATGAACGTCATATATATATATATATATATATATATATACACACACACACACACACACACACACACACACACAAGAGTGAATTTTTTTTATCCAGTATAATCATTTATCTTCCAAATTCAGTTGCTTTTTATCACAACTCACTGAGGTTATCACACCCACCACAGCAAAAAAACAGCTCTCGGTAAACAAGTGAATAAGGAAATTTTATATTGCATCAGGATATAGGCATGAAATCTAAATTTCCTGCATCATACATCCATTGGAACCTTAAGGCTAACGTTTCAGTAAGTGAATATTCATTCAACTCATCAACATAGCTTAAATCCAGGGGCTTTTATTTTGTACCCAATTACTTTAGTTTGGTTTGCTGGCATATCAACCATTGTTGGTTATTTAATGCCAAATCCATTTAACATTAAATATGATTTGTAAACACATTTTGTAGATACACAGTTAAATGATTAAACAGTTCTATTTCTCACAATTCAATTTAGCATAAGTCATTTGTTTACATACAGTTTAAATTTCAAACAGTTATATTTGACCCATAGATAGGACCCTCTCAAGGGTTACTACTTCTTGGTTGGAGTAGACCAGGGAGCAATGGCAATGAAGGGGTACTCTGCATTCTCCAAAACTCAAATCGTTTAGTGTCACATCCAGGACACTAATGAGAGGGGGTCTTAACTCTATGCAGAGATGCAGTCAGCATATTCTACAACCCCAGCCGACTGGGCTGTCTTCAATTAGTTCTTGTCAGAAAAAGATGTAACTATCATTAATGTTTTGGTTTCATGCCTTAAAACTTTTATAGAATTCAAAGACTGAAGATTGAAAAACAAACAAAAAAAAACATTGGAATTTCCACTACTTAACTGATAAAACCTCAGACCAACATATCAAAACCAACACACCCACCCACTCAGCCTTTAGCCAGTGCAACTGAGGAAATGAGGTATGCAAAGAAAAAAAAAATCAAAACATCCTAATTCTTCCCTTAAAGAAACAGTAACTTATTACTCAATAGAACTCATACAAAGAAAAAAAAAGCTGCCAACAAAATATGCCAAATATTTTCAAGATTCTACACAAGAAATGGCACCAGAGATACATGACAAAAATGGTGAGGAAGGAATTGTAGGAAGAAGAAATAATTATTATAATTATTATTTTCATTATTCCTCCTCCTCCTCCTTATATTAGAATATTTTAGACTGAGGCTGAGAAATATTTTTGTGTTTAAAAGGCCAGACTGAAGTACATTTCTAAGTCTGAAGTTTTACATTTTCATTTGATAACTGTCCAAACTTCAAATTTGTTTTTTCTTTGGTACCTTCTTCCTCTTTTTTTTTTTTAAGTGCCTCCTCTTACTATTCCTCCTCTATTTCTTTTAGTCTTCCAGACTATTTTTCCACTTATTCCTCCTATTTCTTCTTACAATTTTCCCCCTCTATTTCTTTTATTCTTCCTCCCTCTATTACTCCTATTTCTTCCTCTCTCTATTCCTCCTCTATTTCCTTTATCCTTCCTCTCTCTATTCCTCCTCTATTTCCTTTATTCTTCCTTTCTCTATTCCTCCTCTATTTCCTTTATTCTTCCTTTCTATTCCTCTTACTATTTCTCCACTTATTCATCCTCTTTTTATTCCTACTTTTTTCTTCCACTTACTATTTCTTCCTTCAATTCTTTTTTTTGGGTGGGGGGTGACAAATACAAATTCTATTCCTTCCTCTTATTTTTAATTTTTTCTTTTTTTTACATCAAATATAAATTATCATTTACCAACCCCTCCGCTCGGGCAGGATATGACACTAGATCAATTTTTAAGCGGAGTTTAACAGGTCTGAATTCAGAGTTTTTCCTTCTCCTAGACTAGTTGTCTCACTAAGGCTGAAGACCCTAGTCTGCCCTACTATTTACCCATAGCTGGAGGGAGAATAATTGGATTCATACCTTTCTCAAGGGTATTAGTGCAATGTAAAATGCAATTAGTCTTGTCCAGGATTTGAACTCGTGTCGCCGTGTCCATTTCTACGATGATAGCCATTACACCACGGGCACCTCCTACTATAAATATATATATTCTTATCTCATACCTCTGTATTTCTTCTTTTGTTTTACTTTCTATCACACAAGACAGATTTCTTACTAGCTGCACAGTCTTCCTCACAAGAATACTAAAAAGCAGTGAATGGTCATATGTGATAATGGGGAAACATTTTCTTGTTCAAAAGACCATTTGAAATTTATTGTCAACTAAAGCCACTATTTTTTTCCTTTTTTTTTTTTTTGGTAAATGCTTGCAACAAAATTTGAAGTTTAAATTTTTTACTTCATAAAATTGATCCCAATTTAATTAACATGTGTGATGAAACAGTGTTCACCAATGGTCCAGGAGACCGGGGTTCAATCCCAGGTCATGTCATACCAAAGACTTAAAAAAATGGTACTTGATGCCTCTTTGCTTAACACTCAGCATTATAAGGTAAGGATAAAGTGGAACAATCCAAGGAATGGAGTAGTGCCCTCCCCTACACCTCGGTGTAGTAGCTATTGAAAAAGGAGCCTTTGCGTTGCCCTTGACTAAGGTCACCAACTTTACTTAACTGCCTTGCCTACTGCCATGCATCTACTCATATGCATAGTGTCGAAATCATTCAGTTTGGTAGTTATGAGTCAGCACTCAGTTGAGTTACGAGTTGAAGTGAGCACTCCAGAATTCTGAAGAAGCAGAGATTCATGATCATTGGGGAAATTCACAGTGCAAAAGTCCATTTCCTGGATAGTGATTGGTTGTTGGTCCAGGAATGGACATACATGTGTATATGTATACCAACTTATTTTTAGTACTGGCACAGGGTTTGTATTGGGTTACAGACTGGCCCATTGGGCTGAGACATTTTGGCCGGTAGGTTCCCTAGTACACAGATCAGGTTGGGTGTGTCTTAGTTCTGGTGGCAGTTGGTCAAGGCCATCTGACATGGATTCCAGGAAGCCACCATTTATGTCATGCATGCTAAGACTGGCAGTCCTTGAGTCTCAGGGAAAGTGTCCCCACAGGCTCTAACACTCTCCAGAGGAGCTAGGCTTTTTGCCAGTGGCACCCCTTTTTAAGAGAAGGCTAATGACACTCAAGGTATTTTTGAAACGCCAGGTGTATGTAGGCGACAGTCCTGCATCTGGTTCCCCCATGATAAAAAAGGCCATGTACCATACTCGTGCGTATGTGGGGCCCTCGACAAATATCTGTATTGGGTTACAGCCCATTTTATTTTTGTCTGCCAACTGGATACAAGTTAGGAACACTGGCTGGTAAGTTATTATAGTGATTATTCTGCACATTAGAGCAGTGACTTCTGCACAGTGCAAACTTTGTGGTACCTCAAAATCTAACACCACTGTTGCACTCTACAGAATCATTCCACAGGGCTACCAAGGAGACAGTGGCGTTACAAGGTCAAACAAAACAAAAAAAAACACAGAATTCAAGATGGTGGTGGGTACGACAATCAGTGAACTTTCTACAGCTTTGCTCCCTCCTCATAGCCAGACACTAAGTTTTTAATTTGATGTGACGCAGATCCTCGTCGTAAATTACCTTGAGCTGATCTGCATGGTTTTCAAAACCCGACTAATGAACATAGAGCCTGTACTCCCCTTCCATTTTTTAATATGGACCACCCTAAAGGCTGAATATTAAAACATTGCCTGATTCCAGGATACCCTAAAAAGTGTGACAATAAAATTTAATTCTTAAGTTGCAACCCGAGTGGTCTACTCAACCTTATCTGACTATTTCCACTTAGGCTGGGAGAAGCAAATGAATCTGTTCCACTCACAGAATCCATGCACAAAATACACACATACAGGCACACATCCATAACACACCAACTCAGCATATGCTTACACACACACATCTCTATCTATACTTATTGTCAACACACTACAACACTAAAAAGGTCCATAGTGTCACATGTACTATTTATAAGAAATGAAAAAACTTCACTTATCTTTTAAAGGCTTTTTTTCAGATTCTGCTTTTTCAAGAAACACTGGGATATCAGGTCTTAAGTGGTAGTACACAATTTTAATTAGTCCTTCAACAAAATCGCAGGAAAGCCACACTTGATGTTTTAAAAGACTACAAGTTCACTTCCCAACTATTTTGAACAATGAAAAATTTAATCTTCATCATTGACTCAAATCTTTAAAATGAGGGACTATTGTTACTATATATATCTTCTTGGCTGTTCTATATAATATGGCCCTTGCTAAAAGATCAGGTAACTGCTATCTCTTCACTTTTTTCTTAAGCTGAATTGTTGGCTGTCTTGTATTGCTCTGCTGTCACTATGTTTTGTTTGCTGTCTTCTATAATCATCTCCCATTGTAAACGAATAGTTAGTAGGTAACATTTTTAAACAAGCCAAAACTCATTTGATTGCACACAGTTAAATATTTTCAAGTATTGCTATCCAATAGTAATAATTCAATTTAACATTAGTTTGCACACAGTCAAATAGTTTTAAGCAAGGTAAATGATATTTTTATTTGACCTATAAATGGAACTCTAACAGGTACTATCATTCTGGGTCAAAGTGGATCTGGGAGTAATGACAATGAAGGGATACTCCACATTCCACAATGCTACAAAACAGGAGCCTCACCACCAGATGGTTTGGTGTTTTATCTAAGAATCATTGGGGAAGGGGGTCTTACCCACCTGTGGAGATACAGTCAGCCTATTTAGTAGTCCCAGCTGACTGGGTTGCACTTATGCAGAGGGGTTGAGTGTGTATATATATATATATATATATATATCTCAGATTAGACAATTTACTAAGTAAATATCTAAAATACTAAATTTTCTTAACAGTTATCGTCAACCCAGTAACAAGAATGTGGCACATCTTCAATGAAGGAAGCCACCCAACTTGTGCAGCTACTGGATATCTCAGACTTTCTGTATAATGAGATCAGTTACACAAGTAAAAAGGTAGTAGTCTGCCCACTCCAGCCCTGCCAGCAATTTACTCATGGCTTTCCTGGGGGAAATAAGGTTGCTATCATCATCATTGATAAACTACCCATCTAATGGACATGACACACATCTTCCCCATCTGCTGATTTCCTATATCTAGTCTTCAGGGAATTAAATTATCTCTCCCACCATCTCCCCCACCCGGTGACCAACGTATAAAATCTCATGGAGCTCAAATTGACATAGTCAATTGCTTCACCATCCTGATATTAAAATCAACTTCATGCCTAACACAAAGTTCCTTTTAGGTTGGTTGGGTTTTATGGCATATCAACCTTTGTAGGTTATTTAATGCCAAATCCATTTTTATATAAATAATCAGTTCTATTTCAAACAATTCAGTTTAGAATAAGTATAGATTTTGTTTATACAAAGTTAAAATGTCAAAACAGTTCTGTATTAATCAAATCAGTTTAGTGTAAGTACAGTTTCAATGTCAAAAACAGTTCTATTTCAAACAATTTAGTTTAGCATAAATACATAGTTTAGTTCTCTCTGACCCATAGATAGGACCCTTTCAGGTGTTACCAGAGTGGACCTGGGAGCAATGGCAATGAAGGGGTGTTCCGTATTCCCCAAAGTTACAGCAGTACAGGAACCTCACCATCAAATTGTTTTGGTGTCATGTCCAAGACAATCATGGTGGGGGAGTCTTAACCCCCCCCCGCGCGCGCAGAGGTGCAGTTGGTGTATTCTACAGCCCCAGCCAACTGGGCCATCCTTTTAGGAGTTCTTGTAATAACATAAGTAACAGAATGATAAATTTATACAGGATCAAAACAACATCAAGGCAGGCTGACGGCATGGATTTTTCGACTGACTCACCAATCAGCATGGCTTACTTGATTTGTGAGATGGGATGTCAGTGGCCTTACAACTGCTGTTTCATAGGTGTTGTCATAAACATTTGTTAAAAAACACCATCCTTTGCTTTCATGAACCTTTTTTCTCTGGGTGTTTCATAAAATTCAAATGGTGCAAACATATAGTAGTACTGACATAACTACAGCTTGGAAGAATTCCATTTATTAAACTATATATGGGATATACAGGAGGTGTCCATTGTGTAATGGTTATCATTGTAGGAAATGGACAAAGCAAACCAAGTTCAAATCCTGGACGAGGCTGATTGCATTTCACATAGCACTATTACCCTTGGGAAAGGTATGAATTCAATTATTTTCCCTTAAGCTACGGGTATATAGTGGGGCAGACAGGGTTCTTTGGATTTGGTTAGGCAACCAAAAAAGGAAAACCGAATTCAAACCTATTAAAATTGACCTTGTGTATAATCCTTCCCATGTAGAGGGGGTGGTAAATATATATGTGTGTGTGCATGTGCAGAGGATTTGGCATAAACTCACAAGGGTTGATATGACATAGAACGCGCGCACACACACACACACACACACGTGTGGTGCATTCAATAAGTTTCCAGACTTTTTTGTACAGGCATTTAAAATTGTCGTAAACTCTTGTAAATTCACTATGTTATTGCCATACATCTTATGAGATGACTGACCAATTTTTATTTCAGGTTTAAATGAATGGCTACAGCAGCAATTGGAATACACCCTACTAAAGTCTGATTGTCACAGCTGGTGAATTTCAAAAATGCAATCTGGATGTGACGACACTTTAGAAGAATGACATGCAATAAAATTTTTTAAACTTAGAAAAAAATGCCACAGAAACGCATGGAATGCTTCAGACTGCTTTTGGACTATCTTGCATGAATCAAGCATCAGTTTTTGAGTGGCATAAGAGATTCAAGAAGACACGGAGTCTGTGAGGGATAATGACAGGTGTGGGAGGAGTAAGGAAGTCAAAACACCAGAGTTGATTGGCCAAAGGGTTAGGGTTACTATGTTGAGGTTTTAAGAGAGTTCAGGAAGAGATTCCATCAGAAGAGGGCAGCACTCTTCAAATCGGCTCAGTGGCATTTCCACCAAGACAATGCACCAGTCCACAACTCCATCCTCGTCACAGACTATTTGACCAAGATGGGCATCAAGACAGTTCCTCACCCTCCCAATAGTCCAGACCTTGCTCCCTGTGACTTTTGCTTATTCCCCAAGCTCAGAGGCTGTCATTATGGGACAATTGAGGAGATGAAAGAGCCTGTGACGAAGGTCATTGACACACTCACACAAGAGGACTTCAATGGGGCGTTGGAACGGTACAACAAATGCATTGTAGCCGGAGGAGATTACTTCGAAGTGAACTAGAGTTTCATGTGTGTACTATCAATAAAAGTGCCCATACAAAAAAAGTTTGGAAACTTATTTAATGATCCTCGTATCATGATTTGTAAGCAAGTGGTTTCTAGGTAACATTTTAAAATAAACCAGAGCTCATTTATTAGCACATAGTTAAATCGTTTCAAGTATTGCTATAGGACACTAATAATTCTATTTAATAATAATCCCTAGCAAAAAATTGAATAGTTCTTGTAGATGGGACCCTAACAGGTACTACTAATCCGAGTCAGAGTGGACCAAAGAATAACAGAAATGAAGGGGTATTCCACTAACTCCAAGACTTGAGCCTCACCATCAGATGCAGTTTAATGTCAAAACCAGGGGACACACACACACACACATACCTAGGTGGACAATTGAAAAACTTAAGAGGGGAGATTTTTCCTTAGAGATTAATTAGCATAATTAATTAGCATAATTAATTAGCATAATTATAAAGTAGCTGAGCTGATTGAAAGACTGGTGGTATGATCTAGAGGCTAAGAAACTGTTCATTATACATTTGTATTACCTGTTTTTATATTTAGAATACCTTAGGAATTGAAAAAAAAAAATATTACTAGTAACTATTCTTAATACAAATAAATCAGTTATATCATTTCAAGTACAGTATAACAAACTTTAGTTGTTATCAAAGTTTAATAATTATACAAAAAAATTCATGTTTTAATAGTCAATCAATTAATGCTGTCCAAAATCATTTTTGGTTTGGTTTTATGGCATATCAACCATTTTAGGTTATTTAATGCCAAATCCATTTTTATACATATAAACTGTTCTATTTCAAACAATTCAGTTTAACATAAGCATACTGTTTAGTTCTATTTGACCCATAGATAGGACCTAATCAGGTGTTACCACTCTAAGCCAGAGTGGACCTGGGAGTGATGGCAATAAAGGGCTACTCTGCATTCCCCAAAGCTCCAGTTTTACTGGAGGCTCACCATCAGGTTGTTTAGCGTCATATCCAGGACACTCATTGAAGGAGTCTTAGCCCACTGCAGAGATGTACTTTGTGTATTCTACAGCCCCAGCTGAATGGGCCACCAAAATCATTTTGATATCTATATTAATAACAGGGAAAGTGTCTTTGTCTTTCTACTACAGACAACCAAACAATTGAATTTAGAGATATCAAATGTCCAATGCACTTTTTATAGTAAAAGTCACTGGCCAAACGCAACTCTTAAACCATAGAGTCAAGTGCTGGAACTACTTATCACAAGAGAAATAGTCTCCATAGATATAGACAAGATGGAAAAAAATGATACAATCAAAAACAGCAGAATTCTATTATTGGTAATATTTGTTTAATGGTACATCAACTCCTTATGAGTTATTTAATGCCAAAATCTGATTAATTTCTAAATGTTTTAACAATTTCAATGTTCCATCATACCCTCCTCCAATTCTATCTTTTCATCTGTCTATATTTGTATGGTTTCAAATATTCTGATCTAATACAAATAATTTATACACAATTATGCTTTAAACTAATTATTTCTATTTAATATTTGTTTGCAGTTAAATGGTTTTAAATATTTCTACTCAATACTAATAATTTGCAAACAATTATATTGTGTCAAGTAACTAATAATAATCCTTAGTAAATAATTATAGCTTCAAGTAACTTAATTTACATCCAGTTAAATAGTTTCAAATATTCTTTTCCAATACTTTTATTCAATGATAATAATCAATTTGCTTGCAAGCAGTTAAAGTTTTAACTATTCCTATATAGTCCAAATAATTTTTAAACATTTCTATTTGATCCATAGACAGGATCCAAATAGATAGGTCCACTCTGACCCAGTCGTACTGAGAGTAGTGGCAATGAAGAGGTGACTCCACACTTGTCAGAGCTCCAGGACTAGAGCCTCACCATCAAATGCAGGTTTAGTGTCATACCCAGGATACCCGTTTTTTGAGAAGTCTTACCCTTCTGCAAAGGATGAAGTCATATGATAAGTCCCACCCACAATGTTAAAATTTCATGACTTGATAGAACATTCTAATCCCTATAAGAATTACAGTTTGTAATCATTAGGTATAAATATTTTATAACAAAAATGTAAAAATCAACGATTACCAAAGAATATAAATCAATCTTATTAGCCTGTTAAAGGCTAATAAGATTGATTTATTTAGAGAAAAAAAAAAAAAAAAAAACTCACGTTGCCAATGGTCAGAAGTATGAGCATGTAGAACAATAATAATAACACTTGTTCAAAGGATTCCCGACTAGCATCCAGTTGGCAGACAAAAATAAAACAAGCTGTAACTCAATACAGTTCCTGCAACAATACTAAATTGAAGCCGTATTTATACTCAACCGGCTCATTAGCCTAGTTGGTAGAGTGTTTGCCAATGGTCTGGGAGACCGGGGTTAAATTCCAGGTTGAGTCTTACCAAAGACTTAAAAAAATATTACTTGATACCTCCTTGCTTAACACTTAGCATTATAAGGTACGCATCAAGGGTAAAGTGGAGCAATCCAGGAAAAGGAGTAGCGCCCTTCCCTACACCTCGGTGTAGTAGCTATTGAAAAGGGAGCCTCCTGGTCGCCAACTTTACTTACTTACTATACCCACACACAGACCAGCAAACCAATCATGATTCAGGGAATGGACTAGCCCATGTAGGCACAATGGAATGCTCCAACATGCCATAAATGACTCAATGCAATGCAACTGAGTGCTGATTTTGATAATAACCAATCAAACTCAATAGAGCTTTTATGTTTTTATCATCTTATTGCAAAATTGAAATTGTGCGCATATGTGTGTGTATGTATGTATATATATATATATATATATATTATAAATTCAAGGATCTGTCAGCCTGATGGCGCTAAATCTAATGAGTATGGAGGATGCAGTAAAGTTGCCAACCCGAATGAAGTAATTGTCTTCCTTCTCCTGATGCTTGTGTGTAGTTGAACATTGTCATGCAGAAGGACATTATTAATTGGCAAGTTGGGTCTCACTTCAGAATCATCTCCACAGCCCCATGAAAGTGGTTGGTTGTTTGGGTTTTATGGTATATCAACCATCCCGTGAAAATGGGTTTAAGAGGCAAACATTATGCCACTAACGATGAAGTGAAAACTGCAGTGAAGTGACTCAAAGAATAGTCAATAGAATTTTATGAGGCAAGAATACATGCTCTCATTCGAAGGTGGAACACTGCTATTGAGAGAAACAGTGACTATGATGAGAAGTAGGGATGTGATCTATTGTACTAACGAACAAGGCATTACTTTTTGACTCACCCTCATAAGCGTAAAAATAAGAATAAATAAAAAAGATTTGAAAGCACTAACTTGTATCTGGTAACTTGATCTCATGCAAAAGCAAAAACAAAGAAACAAGAGTCATGTTCAGATGACCTCAAGTATAGAATAAGCACTTTTCTCATGTAATCAAGAAGAGGGAAATGAATTCTACTCCAACTTCTCATCCTCTCTGGTCGAGAAGTCCAAGGTGGGGGGAGATCAGAGAGGATGAGAAATTGGAGTAGAATTCATTTCACACACACAAAATTCCATGTTTAATGAGATCAGTTTGGAAAAGCCAATATCAATGTTAATGAGGCCAAAAAATAATAAAAATAAATCAATACAGGAAATAATTTAATGTTCTTGTTATCAATTACTTCAGAATTACAAGTCATTTCTTAGATTAGTCTCCTGGTGTTACAAACAGGACTAAAACCATTTTGTATATTAGAGTGGTTTCTAATGGCACAACAATTCCTTGTGGGTCATTTTAAGTTGAAATTTGATTGTTATCAAAACAATACTTTCAATGCTCCATTGCATATTTTTGAAATTGTACTTTTTTATTATCATTTGTCTCCAATTTCTTGATATAAAAAAGTATCCCTATATAATATTAACAATTTATACATAGTTATAGGGTTTAAAATAACTATCAGTACTTAATCATTTGTTTGTACATAGTTATATCGTTTCAAGTAACTAATTATCCTAAGTAAACATTTATAGCTTCATGTAACTATTATTACAAATAAAAAAAATCTCTGGAATAGGTCGGGTTTGGTTTGCTTTTATGGCATATCAACCATTGTAAGTTATTTAATGCCAAATCCATTTTTATACATATAAACAGTTCTATTTCAAACAATTCAGTTCAGCTTAAGTACACAGTTTAGTTCTATTTTACCCATAGATTAGCACCAGAGAGGGTGCTACCACTCCGAGACAGAGTAGACGGACCAGGGAGTGATGGCAATAAAGGGGTACTCTGCATTCCCCAAAGCTTCATCATTATTGGAGCCTCACCATCAGATTGCTAAGTGAAAACTCGTGGGGGGGGGTACTCTGTAGAGAAGCAGTTGTAATCTACAGTCCTAGCTGACTGGGCAACTCTGAAATAGGAGCTTCACCACTCGATGCAGTTTAGTGTCATAGACAGGGATACCCATTTTGTGGGAGTTTTACTTCAATCGGCAGAAGATCGAGTCAACATATTCTAAGCCCAGCTGAAAGGGTCGGGTGGGGTGTAAGGGAAACCAGGAGACTCACTGAGAAAGAGAAATGGAAGAAGAGAAATCTAACAAAACCGTGACCTCTATATAAACCGATACAAAACCTGATAAAAACATTCAACTAACAAACTTACATGAGTGAGTTTGAGTCTCACTGGGTGCTTCATTCATATGGCCTTGGGCCACTTCCAAGCAATAAAACCTAGTAAAATTCTAAACGTTCTCTGATGAAAGAAACAAGTTGGAAACACCTGTATGTAAGGACGAAACAAATAATTCTTAAAAAAAAAAAAATAAATAAATAAATAAATAAAAATCTCTTAGTAGACCTATTCATTTTGAAATATTTACCTTTTCTCTCTTTAGACCAACAAAAAAGAAAAAATATTTTATTATTGTCAAAGGAAATGGACACATCAAATCTTGGACTGAGACAATTTGCATTTCACCACTAATACCCTTGGGAAAGATATGAATCCAACTATTCACTCTCCAGCTATGGGTAAATAATAGGGCAGACTTTAGCTCTTTAACTTTGGTATGGCAACCAGTCTAAGAGAAGGAAAACTGTATTCAAACCAGTTAAACTCCACTTAAAAAATGACCTTGTGTCACATTCTGCTTGTGTGGAGAGGTTGGGGAGATTATATATATATAAGGGGTTGAGCATATCTGTATTGCTGTGTATGACCTTGTGTAACATACTGGTTGTGCAGAAAGGTGTGCGTGTGTGTATAAATTCACTCTACATTTCCTAGTCACCAGAAATAAAAATAAATAGTGATAAAATCTTGATACAAGACAGGCTGGGAATCACTCAATAGTGAATAAGGATTGTATTACAACAAAAATGTGGTAATTAACTTTATTACCAGAAGGTTAGATTATATGGCTTAATGGTACATCAACCCTTGATGGTTATTTAATGCCAATTCCTATTTATACACACACACACACATAATTAGTTTGAAGAGCTCATTTGTTTGCACAGTTAAATGGTTTCAGTATATTAAGTGACTGAATGGTTCTACTTGACCCAAAGGTGGAACCCTAACAGGTACGACTACCCCATTAACGAGAACGTTTGGTTTATTGTTTAATGCCATATCAACCTTCATTGGTTATTTAATGCCAAAGCAATCCTTGTCAAAGAGTAGTGGTACTATTCAACCCACAGCTGGGAGGTTTCATATTCTTAAACCGAAAGTGAACATAATAGTCACGGTGCTCTTGGTAGTGTAAAGTCACCCCTTCATTGCCATCATCCCCAGAACCATCCTAAGGCCTAGTCAGCTTGGGCTATAGAAGACGCTAAACACATCTCTGCAGAAGGGTAAAACTCCCCCAACGAGTGCCCTGGATATGACATTAAACAATCTGATGGTGAGGCTCCACTAATGCTGGAACTTTGGGGAGTGTGGAGTACCCCTTCATTGCCAGTTCGGAGTGGTAGCACCTGATGGGGTCCTATCTGTGGGTTAGGGTAGAACTAAACTGTATGCTAATCCTAAACTGAATTGCTTGAAATATAACTTTTTATATGTATAAAAATCAATTAGGCATTAAATAACGTACAATGGTTGATATGCCATAAAACCAAACGAAACCATCCTAATCCAGAGTGAGAGTATCAGTCAGGGTCCCATCTAAGGGTCAAAAATCTGTTTGAGAATCTCTAAGATGAATTGAACTATTGATACATAGGCTCCAAAACATTGATATGGCATATATCAAATGCTGACCTGTTTAAAGTGATTGTGAAAATTCATTTTTTTTACCTTATCTAACTGGGAGATGATAACATTTAAAATGACTCCAGCATGAAATAATCAAACAAGAATTGACGTCCTATGAAACCTAACATCAACCAAACCCAAGTATGCTCAGTTGTACACAGTGGTAAAATATTTGTGGTAAAGAAGAGGACTTTAATGCAGCAAAGAAGTCTTCAATGAATCTACCATTCATAATTTGAATTATCAGGTTCGTTAACCTTCTGGTTGATTAATGGTTTGGTGGCATATCAACCATAGTAGGTTATTTAGTGCCAAATCCATTTCATATAACAATTCTATTTCAAAGAATTCAGTTTAACATAAGTACAAAGTTTAAATGTCAAAAACATTTATTTCAAGCTATTCAGTTTAATCAACTAAGTTAAATCATCCCAAGTATTGCTATATATCACTAACAATTCAGTTAAATGGTCATTTATTTAAACACAGTTGAATGTAAAAATTGTTCATTTTCAAACAATTCAGCTTAGCATAAGCATACAGTTTAGTTCCATTTGACCCATAGATAGGATCCTATCAGATGCTCCCACTCCGGACCACAGTGGACCTGGGAGCAATGTAATGAAAGGGTACTCCACATTCCCCAAAGCTTCAGCATTACTTGCGCCACACTCTTAGATTGTTTAGTGTCATATCCAGGACACTTGTTGTTGGGGAAGTTTTACTCCTCTCCAGAAATGCAGTCAGTATATTCTCCAGCTCGAAGTTACTGGGCCATTGATTGAGTTTTTTGGCATATCAATCCATATAGGTTATTCAGTGTCAAATCCTGTTCATGCATATATTAAATATAAAATTGTTGAGGGAGTCTTATCCATTTCACCATAATGGATCCTTCTCACCTTTATTAATACTGAGAGATTTCGCTGCCAGCCGAACAATACCAGAGTTATCCGAAACAGTACGAGACTTATTACCTTTTCTATGTAACTATCTTTGTGCAATATAATCTGTTTACCAAATATCCGTGTCTGCGTTTTCATTAGTGACCATTTCTGGGGCCACAATAATTTATAGACAAATAGTTTGACGGTAATATTTTAAACATTTTGCACAGAAATGATTTCAAGTATTGCTGTGTAACACTAACAATTCAAATTAAAATCAGTTATTTGTTTGCTCAGTTAACTGGTTAAACAGTTCTATTTGACCCATAGACTGAACCCTAACAGGTACTACCACTCCAAGTGGACCTGGGAGTAATGGCAATAAAAGAGTACTCTACATTCCTGAAAGCTCCAGAACTGAAGCCTTACCATTAGATTATTTCTTGTCATATCCAAGGCACTTTTTGAGGGGAGGGATCTTACCCCACTGCAGAAATGCCGTCAGCTTATTCTACAACCCCATATTAATATCATAGCATACAAAGGATGCAGAGTATGGGTTTCAACCTGAACAGCTGATTGTAGGGGTACATTCAATACCTGCATGCCTATGAGGTAAAAGATTAAAAAAGATTTTTCCATTCGAAAGTAGAGAGATTTTATGTAAGGAAGATTCTCACCGATAATAATTATATATATATATGCGCGCGCACTCCCCCCATGGTGGTTGAGCACTCTGGTGAAGAAATTTTTGGCCACCGCTCGCATAATGCAAAGCTCTTCGAAAGAATTGAGCACTCTGGTAGCTGATAGGGTATAAAAATGTAAACAAACGGCGGCTGCTGTTACTACATAATACCTTAAAAATTCCCTTAGCCAAATGTGGTACGCTTGTTGGCCGAGCGGTCTGAGACTTAGTCTAACGTAAAGTTAGATGGGTTTCAATCCAGTCTTTGAGCATCCTACGTGTCAAGCCACACTGAAGAGTTCTGATAGAATGAAACTGTCTGTGGATGACTATATATATATATATATATATATATATATATATATATATATATATAAAAAACAATAATAAAAACGATTACAAATCCTAGAAGCAATATTCACAAAAAATAAAAAAAAACAAACAAATAAAATAGCATTTAAAACAGGCACCAACATATTAAATATTTTTAATAACTAAAAATCACTAACTATTAGTAAACATTTTTTCCAATCAAACATTTTAAGACTTCCAGCAGTGTCCTCCATGTCTTGTTCATCTAACTTGGATGGTCATCGAGATGAGTAGTAGGTGGCCATACAGCTGCTGTTTGGTGGTATGTTGCTTCCAAGATTTGTTTAATATAGCTCACAGCATCCTTGTACAATTGCCGCCAAGCTTTTTCTCTATATGCTTAGTCAGTGTCCAAGTGGTGTATCTATACAGTAGTATGGACACAACAGCTGAATTGTTTACTAAGGATTATTAAATACTTGATACCATATTACTTGCAAATTATTTGTATTTGATAGAAATACTTGATATAATTGTACAAATAAGTCAGTAATCAAATAGAAAGTGCAATTTAATAATAATAACAGTTACTTGAAACTATATAGTTGTGCATAAATTATTGATATAACATAGGAATACTTGAAACCATACAACTGGGTGCAAATTAGTTATATTAGATAGGAATACTTGAAACCATACAACTGGGTACAAATTATTTGTATTAAATAGGAATACTTGAAACCATATAAGTGTCCATAAATAAATGGTTATAGACAGAATTTTTTAAAAATTCAATGTCACATTGAAAATATAGTTATGGTTACCTATAGATAGGACCCTAAGAGGTACTACCTGAGAGTAATGGCAACGAAGAGGTACTACATACAGCCCAAAGCTCCGGGACTTAATCCTCATCAGATGGTTTCATCTTAATCCAGATCACTTGTTACAAGTTAATCAAATTTTTGCATTTGATAACTCATAAGTTAATGAAACTAAATCATACCTTTATAGCGTAATGTTTAACAAGTTAATCTCATGGATCAATTATTACTAAGGGAGTTTGCTCCTCACTAAGCTTTATCCAGCAGATTTGTGCCAAATTTAAATTATGAAGAATAATTTTAAAGAGTGCATGGTGTAATAGTTATTGAATACAGAAAAGGCAACCATTACAAGTAAATGATTCTCACTGGGTTCCTCATATTTCTGGCCTTGTTTTAAAAAAAAGTTTGAATAAAACTCACAATTTGCAAATAAAATAGAAAAAAATGATGATCTACGATTTCATTATATTAGAAATGTTTGTTCTTGATATGATCACAATCTTTCAGACAATCTTTTTTCCAAACTTCTAGTGCATAATTAGCAAAAAATAAATAATTTAAAAATGGTAACTGCCATGTTTTTCTATTGCCATTCATAAAAAAATAGAGTTCTCCCTCTCTTTACACACACACACACCTAAAGAAGGCTAAGGAATGGTTTATGAACAACAAAACAATATGTGGTTAAGTAGAGATTAGTTGGTCACAGGTTTTTGCCAAAATCATACAAGGCATGAGTCAGCTCCACAAAAGAAAAAGGAAGCTAAGATTAATAAGAAAAATACACTTGCTATTTATTTATTTACTCTTTGAGATAATTCTGGGTGAGAGGATTTATGTGACACTTGGCAATAGAGAGTACAATACTGTTCTCTTGATATCAAGATATGGACAGCAAACAAAGTTCCTGACTATTGTCTATGTCTTCTTGTGACTAGACATGGCAGACAGGGGATGAAACCAACCATCAGCATATTTCCTGATAGCTTCCTTGAATATACAAGTCTCTGGCTTCCAGGAAAAGAACACCTTCCCCCATCTCAAGAACTAAAATACTTAGTAAAATGACATCTTTGTCAACTAACTTCTGACCATACTAGCACTGAAGACTTAGGTTTATGACAGACATTAAAATACTAACTCTGGCATCCCCACCAAAAAAAATCCTTCACTTACTATTTTATCATCTATTAAAATCTGCTGACCTTCCTAACTTGTTTATTTAGACTTTGATACCACAATACACACACACACACACTACCTATGTCCATATGCAACTCTCTCTCTCATATAAAGAAAAATTGATAACAAAGTAATCCAAGTAGGAGGAGAGATTTATTGAGAAGCAAAGTTGACATAGCGTTTTGGTTCAAATGAACCATCATCAGGACTATGAGGGATGATATTAGTGATGCTAAATCAATGATGGATGTTTAAAAGATGCAAAATGAAAAAAAAACTAGGGAAAATTTGTATAACAAGTTGGCTGTTTTTATATATATATATATATATATATATATATATATATATATATATATATATACACACACACAACAACAACTTCTGCACAATCAGGATATGACACAAAGTCAATTTTTAAGCAGTTTAACAGGTTTCATTTAAGAGTTTTCCTTCTAGACTGGTTGACATACCAAGGTTAAAGCGCGTAGTCTGCCCTACTATTTACCCATGGCTGGGGGGAGAATAGTTGGTGTCATACTTTTCCCAAAGTCAAGGATTGTCAAGGTAATCATTACACTATTAGAACATTCATGTGTACATGTTATGCCTATATGTGTACACACTCATATAGACATGCTTACACCTATATACATATGTATTACTGCATCTAAATATGTGCAGCTAGGCGCACACAAGCTTCGGGCGTCTCCATTAGCCAAATTTGTTATGGTAATGTCACGGATACACAAGAGTTCAATTGTCAGAAAATTAAGAATCTCTTTCATCTGCTAATATTTTTAGGCAGCAGAAAACATCTAAATGCCTAGATTTTGTGCAACAGTATTTTGGCTACCGAGATAAAACAAACAAAAAACAAACAACTGCATGCTATTCTGGACATGTGGAGATTTTTTTAACCAACACCCTGCTACAATACACACACACAAACCTGAGTAACTCTTCCTTAGTGTGAAAGTAAATTATGGACACCTAGCGGTAACATTTTTTCCATTCCCAAGACATGCCTGATAATCAAAAATAAATAAGAATAGTCGAAGCCCACGCAATAATCCCCCAAAAAACTGAAGAATTTGTTTAACAGTCTATCAAACTCTTATGGGTTATTTAACGCTGAAGTTTGATACAAATAATTTGCACATGGTTTCTAGTATTCCAATCTAATACAAGTAATTTTGGAGCAGATCTTTATTTGACCGATACATAGGATCCTAACAGGTACTCCCACTGCAGGTCAGTGTGAACCTGGGAGTAAAGGAAATCAATTTAATGCCGAAATCTTATTCCTTTGTAAATGTTTGATTGTAACTATATTTTCAATATTTTGTTGCATGTTTTTGAGGGATTATTTTTTTTGTAAATTTCACTGTCTAGAATTATTTATTTGCATACAGTAACAGGGTATAAAGAATTCCTATTTAATATGAATGATTTATACACAGTTGTACATGGTTGAAAGTAATTACTATTCAATAATCATTTGATTGCATACATACATATGGTTTCAAGTATTCCTATCAAACAACAATAATTTGCAAGCTGTTATATTTTCAAGTAAATAAATTTATTGCAGAGATTATTTTAAATATTCCTATCCAACACCAATAATTTGCACAGTTATATGGTTTCAAGTATTTCTATCAAACACCAATAATTTGCAGAGTTACATATGAACTATACATGGAACCCTAACAGGATCAGAGTGGCCTTGGGAGTAATGGTAATTAAGTGGTCATTGGCCTAGTGAATAGAGTGTTCGCCAATGGCTCAGGAGACCTGGGTTCAATCTCAGGTTACGTCATACCAAAGACTTTAAAAATGGTACTTGATGCCTCCTTGCTAAACACTCAGCAATGTAAGGTACGTATCAAGCGTAAAGTGGAGCAATCCAGGGAAAGGAGTAACGCTCTCCCCTACACCTCAGTGTAGTAGCTATTGAAAAAGGAGCCTTCTGGTTGCCCTCGACTACAGTCACCATACTCTCCAAAGCAACAGAATTTGAGCCTCACCATAGGATGTAGGTTAGAGTCATACCCAAGACACCTCTTTTTTGCAGGGGGGGGAGCATATTCTGTCCTGCCAAAACACCACCTAGTAGATGAGATGATGCTACCCAAGTATATTAACTGGTCAACTAATTTCAGAGGCTTGGCATTTCAACAAAATTCCTACAAGTTACTTTTTACAGAAGTCTAGTCTAGATGACATCTTGTGTCCGTACAGAGCTGTTGTAGGTAGGTTCTAGCTAGCCATCCAACACTTGCTCCTTTGTGTGGAGGATTCTATAGACTGTTGCTTATGAGTTTATCCTTACTTCTCCAGCAGTGTCCCACATGTCTTGTTTGTCTAATTTGGGTGGTTTCTGAGATAGGAGGAAGGTGGCCGTACAGCTGCTATATTGTGGGATGTTGCTTCAAGGATTTGTTCAATATAGCCCATAGCATTCTTGCACGATTGCTGTCAAGCTTTTTTTTTTTTCTATATGCTTAGTCAGCGTCCATGTAGTGCATTCATATAGTAGTATGGACATGACCACTGCTTGGAAAAAAAAAAAAAAAAAAAAAAAAAAAAAAAAAAAAAAAAATTGCGTTTCATTTTATCGGAGAGGTCTGATTTCCATATGACCGATAACCTATTGATAGCTGTCCATGTCTTTGTTAGTCACATATTGATGTCATAAGGAAATATATTTGTTCTAAAATGTCTAAAATCATGAAGAATGGAAAATTAGATCTGACAAAATATTAATGTTAAGATCTATGAATTTTGACAGCCATATATAATAATCTGATTCATCAAGTCTGGAGGGGGGGGAGTAACCAGTAGTTCACAAGAACGCCTATTGCACTAAATTGTGATTGGGTCAAAGTTAATCACTGATATCTGAAGTGATAACAAAAAAAAAAAAAAAGAGGGGATGCAAAGAGAACCAAGCTATTTTTGACACCACCCATACACTAGAAAGGGCTTACATTAAACTACCTACTATCAATTCCATAGAGCAGAGTTAAATGATATATTCAAAACAATAAATATGTTCATGGCAACTAGCTCTAAAATAAAATAACCTGTGCTTGTGACCATAGGATTTTGAAATCAACTGTATATTGATAAATGTATATATCTTTTATTGTATTAATCTAGAGGACTATTGCAATGCAAAATAATTATTTGCAATAGTCCTCTAAATTAATACAATACAATAAAATGATTTGTCTAATGCTTCAAGCAAATTACAGAATACTTCTATATATTTGATTGAACATGATCGACATTTTTTTGTCTACATATTTTTTGTTAATCCTTTCTTACCGCAACCAAATGCATTACAATTATAAGTCAGATGAAAACAATATTAAAAACATTGATTCAAAGAAACATACTCCCCACTGATCCTAATAAAAAAAATAAAACTTATATACTATAATAAATTTAAAACCTCCAACTTAGTCATTAAAAATAATACCTCTCCTTCGATTGGAGTTTTGCTATGTTATATATGAATTTAAATGTCCTTTACAAGATTGTATCTCTGAAAACAATATATATGTCAGTTTAACCCCAACTACTCTATCGAGAAGACTTACAATGCACCTTTCTGATACAAGTTCAATAGCACAGCATTTAAAAAACATCCATGCCCTACAACAGAATTACGGAAAAACTACAGATTCTCGAGGCACTACATATTAGGAACATACAAGCCAAACTTAATAGAATTAATTTTGAAACCAGTGCTAATATACTTACATTTCTTTAGCTACTGATGCTATTCAGAGAAACAAATTCGAAAAGTAAACGCAACACAATACAACAGTACAAACGCTCATTCTTTCAAAGTAGTAATGTACATACAAAAGTTACACTTGAGTAATACATCCTCCTCTGATGATGGCCCAAAATTGGGCAGAATGTACATGGTGAATAACTAATCATGGAAGGTTTATCAACCAATTCCTGTCTAATATCATAAGATCATTATGGTAATTCGAAAGGATTAACAAAAAGGAAAAAAAAAAATATGTAATGTAGACAAAAAAAATCTATGTTCAATCAAATATGTATCAATGAAGAAATGATTATATATATATTACACATACATATACAACACACATACCCCAATGTATAAGTTTACCCAACCCTCCAACACGAAAAGTATGCAACACAGCTTGGTTTTTCAGTTGAATACTGCTGGTTTGAATTTAGAGTTTTCTTTCTCTTAAATAGATTGCCTTACCAAGGTTAAAGAACCCTGTCTGATTTCCTATTTACCCATAACTAGAGAGAGAAGAGATGGATTCATGCCTTTCCTATGGGCATTAGCACCAAGAGGAATGAAAACAGCTTCATACAGATTTTGAAATTGGTTCATCATCTCCATTTCCTATGACAAATGCGTGTGTGTGTGTGTATATATATATATATATATATATATATATATATATATATATATATATATATATATATATATATATATATACATACATATATATATATATATATATATATATATATATATATATGTGTGTTTGGTTTTATGGCACACCAACCATTGTAGGTTATTTAGTGCCAAATCCATTTTCATACATACAAAAAGTTCTATATCAAACAATTCAGTTTAGTACAAGTACAGTTTTTTTTTTGTTTACATACATTCAAATGCCAAAACAGTTCTAGTTCTGACAATTCAGTTTAGCATAAGCATACAGTTTAGTTCTATTTGACCCATAGATGGGACCTTATCAGGTGCTACCATTCTGGGTCAGAGTGGACCTGGGAGCAATGGCAATGAAGAGGTACTCCGCATTCCCCAAATCTTACACATTACTAGAGCCTCACCATCAGATTGCTTAATGGCATATCCAGGACACTCATTGAGGGAGTCTTAACCCTCTGCATAGATGCAGTCAGTGTATTCTACAGCCCCAGCTGACTGGGCCACAGGACCCTTGTTGAATGAGTCTTACCTCTCTGAATTGAATAAATTTTAAATTCCGGCTTTTCAACAGCAAAATTTAAGCATAGGAAAAGATTTAACTTTTATATATATTTCATGACTCATTCGTCATGAATATTTGAGGTGTGTAAAAAAATTCTACGAGTATCCTTCCCAATTACTAACAAGGAGTGAATATACATTAGACATACACTGATACTCACCCATAAATGTGTGTGTGTGTATATATATATATATATATATATATATATATATACATACATACATACATACACACTCTTTTATACAAATACACACACATTGACCGTGATAAATTTTACTTTATGAAAGTAAAAGATTAATTGGACAGATTTTCATATTTTAGCTTTTTACAAGTTCTTCCTGGCCTTATACAACATACAAAATACATCCATCTACGCACACAGTGTTGAATTAAAACAAACTTTTAAAAGTATTTTCATTATTAATCTTTTTATAACAATTGAATTTGAAAAAAAAAAATTCTTTAGAAATGGAGCGGGTGGAAACCCTAGTCAAATAACTTTTTTTTTTGTATGGGTAGAGGCGTGTCTTTTTCCTGTTAATTATCCAGTTTAAAAATTTGAAACCTAAGTTTTTTTCAACATTGGGTCTCATATTGCGAATCTCAAGTCTTAATATCAAACATTTCTGGCATATTTGTAGGTTGTACAAAGGGTGGGTGATACATTTGACAACCGATTCATTGGCGTAATGGTTAGTGTTCGCCAATGGTCTGGGAGACCGGGGCTCAATACCAGGTCGAGTCATACCTAAGACAAAAAAAGGGGGGGACTTGATGCTTCCCTGCTTAACACTTAGCACCATAAGATGCGTATCAAAGGTAAATGGAGTAATTCCGGGAGAAAGGAGTAGCGGCCTCCCTTACACCTCGGTGTAGTAGCTATTGAAAAGGGAGCCTTCGTGTTATTCTCCACTACAGTCGGCCAACTTCTACCATCAGAAAAAAAATCCCAGATCAACCGAAACAAAGTGTTTATTTAGGTGCCTACGGTTGAATAAAAGTGAAGCAGCAGCGTAGGGAGTTCGATCTACACCCACTATCCTATTATTGCGACAAAAAATAAAATAAAATAAAGGCCTAAATTTGTATCGATTTTATGCTGTTTTTAAATACTGAAATTTAAATTAAAAAGCCGCTTTTGACTGGACACTGAACAAATAAAATATGTCAGTGGAAAAAATTAGGGAGGAAACCATGATATTTAGAGAAATAGTTTATTCAAATGACAATTTTTGTTTTCTAAGCTTTGCTAATTCTGGCCTACTAGATTTAACTGAAGTCGTTGCCCAACTAAAATACCAAGCAGATTTATCACTTAACTTTAGTGATCATAATTACTTCATTATTAAATAAAGCTTGATTTACGAGAAAAATTTTAATTGATGCTAAAAAATAAATGTCATTGAAGAGAAAAAAGTTTTAACAATGCAAAATCAATTGTTTCGATAAAGTTTGTTGGTTGTGTTAAATGTTCGTTTAAAATTAAAATCACACAAAAAGTAGTAATAAGGATTCAGATTTGAAAAAGAAATAAATTTATAACTAATAATTCAAAAGATTTTATTTACCAAGAAAAATATATTTTATTTAAAACTTTTTTTTTAAGTCGGGGGAAAATAATCTTAAAAAACAAAACAAAAAAAACCCTAACGTCAGTCGCAATGCAGATTTAATTGACCCAAAGGAGATTTTTTTTTTTGTTGGAACAAAGAATAAATTCTATATTTCTTCAATACGATTATTTTATCAAATTCAAAAATCCAAATCACGAAAATAAATTTCAACTACCGTACTCGAGACAAAATAAATAATAATAATAAACAAAAACAGTAAAACACAAATAAAATCATTGATTTTTTTTTTTTTTTTTTGATATTCAGAATTACTTTTCGGATATAAAAGTTCAAAAATTTTTTTTTTTAATTTCACTGTAGTTATTAACTTTATATTAGTAATCCAGGATAATCCTTATATTACCAACTGACTCAAAAGACTTCCTAAAATGTCTTAAAACCATTTTTTTTTTGTTTTTTTAAGGAATTAAAAGAACAAAATTTTATTTTTCCTAAATAGCACTATTTTTATTAATCAAAAAATTCTATCGAGAGAATAAGTTAATTCAAATCACTATAGATTTAGACAAAAAAATAAATAAATAAATAAATAAAACAAAACATTAAATTTTTCTTTTAAAAATACTTTTTGGATATAAGTTATGGATTTCCTTCAAATTTTAATATAGTTTAACATATTTCTATAGTTTATAATATTGCTAATTCAAAATTAAACACAGAAACTTTTCTAGCCAATATAGAGGGGGGGAAAAAAGTCGAATAAAATAAATTCAAATAACAAAATCGTCTGAGAGATTTTTGTCTCGAGTACAACTTACGAGAAAGTTATCACCTTTGCCCAAAAATCATTTGTCCCACCTTAAAAAAAAAAAAAAAAAAAAAAAAACGACAGAAAATAAATGTCACCGCAGCCGTGTGACAGCTTTAGTTTTGCTGTTCACAATATGAAATTTTTGTTTTTGTTTTTTTTTAGGGGGGGTAATGAATTGAGAAAATAATTACGATTTAAAGAATTAAAAAAGAAAAAAAAAATTTTAAATAAATTTAAAAATCTTATTACTTACCTAGTCTGTCAACCATACTGAGTAGTGTGAAAAAGAAATCACCAAGTACAATCAAAGATTTTAAAAAGTTATTTTAGTCCAGTATTTTAGATATCTAAATAAATCCTTTTTAATTGTATAAAATCCAAGTCGTGTTCCTTCCTGATCTTTATAATAATCCACGCTTTTTTTGTAAACTTTATTCCTTGTTGAGATGACAGAATACAACCACTTTTCCTTTCTTTAAACTACAAAAAGACAAATAATAACAAATCAATCAATAAATAAAATATTTTTTAAAAAATACAAAAAAAAAAAAAAAAAAAAAAAAAAAAAAAAAAAAAAAAAAATTGGTTTCTATTTTTAGACAACCATTTCGCCTTTTCTTGTCTTTTAAATGGCACAGAAGATTATATATATATATATATATATATATATATATATATATATATATATATATATATATATATTCCAGCCAATGATTAATTTCAAAAAATATCTTCCATATCGTTAAAACAAAAAAAAAAAAAAAAAAAAAAAAAGGTTTACATTTAAAAAAATATTATACATAAAAAATCCTACATGAAAATATTTGGTTTAAAGAAAGAAAAAAAAAAGGAAACTAAGGGCGTACTCAAACCCCTACAGCTACACAAACCTTTTTCGTTTTAAGCTGAATGAAAAAATGTTTTTAAAAATTTAGACAATAAATCAACTAAAAAAGAAAAAAAAAAGACAATCGAGCTATATTTGTTTTCTTGAAGAAAGAAAAAAAAAAAAAACATAAGTAGGTACTGATATACTAAAATTAGTTAAACGAAATTTAAAAGACAGGGAAAATAAATAGTTTTTCATCAGCCTTTTCGTGTGTTTTAAGCCATTTAAACAAAAACTAAAAACAATTATTTAAAAAACATTTATTTGTCGACGAGAGCATGTGCGTATTGTGTAATTAGTTTCAACACATACTTTCTTCAGCAAATCAAAAATTTACTAACAGCAAATGTTATGTTATTAAAACAAAAACAGAAGGGAAAAAAAGCTAAAATCATTTAATTTACTAAGTAACGAAAAATAATCAAATAAACTTAATATTTCCGAGATCAGAAATTATTACTATTTCTATGGTACGAGTCGAAAAACATTAAGTAAACAAACTTGTTTTGGGATTGTCTTTTTTAAAGATTTTTTGAAAGATGCGTGTTATATTACTGTTGAGTTTTTTTTTTAAGAAAAATATATATATATAAAGTTAAAATATTAGTTACTTACGACTACAAGGGACCGATACGTTGAATATTGTAACTACTAGTGTGGCTAATAATAACCACACAACGTTATGATATTGTTGACCAAGTCGTGGGTAAACTTTAAATCCCCCCAAATCCAGACAGTCCTCATTATACAACGCAATTTGATTTCCAGAAAACGACGTAGAGCGAGGAATTTTTCGCCAATGTCTTTAAAAAGTTCTGTAACCAACTTATTCGGCTTCCTTTTAAACTACACTTCATATATATATATATATATATATATATATATATATATATATATATATATATATATATATATATATTAAACGACAAAAACGTTCTGGTCGGATTAACAAGCCCGTCGCAAAGTGTGTATACTTGGACGGTATAAAAAAAGTGTTTGGGGCTTTTAAACCTTCTGCAGAGCAACTTTAAACAATTCGTTTTCTAATTATTACTAGTTAAAAGACAAACATTCAAGAAGTATTTATTTTTATCGTTTTAAATCCACGTTTTTTTAATTAGAAAAAAAAAAGTTTACTAAGAGGATTAACTTAGAAAGTTTGTAATAATTTACTTTGTTATAGTAAAGAAAAAGTCAATCCATTCATTAACGTTTTCAACAATGGGATTTTCACACTATATTTATAGATATATATATATAACTTTACGAAAAAAGAATTAAAGAAAAAAAAAGCCACTGTTTCAAAAATTCCTCGGTTTGTTTCTCAATCAAACACGTCTAACCTAATGTCACCCTTTTTTTTTCCTTTCCCAAGAATGTTTTTTGCCCTTATTTCTTCGTCAAAATGGGAAAAAATGAAAAATACCTTTTAAAAAATTTACTGCTTTTTAAAAAAGCATAAATTATTTCCAGTGAAGTACCAATCAAACGTCTCTAAACGTCAGTCTCACCCCTAAGACAAGACATTTTTGTTTTTAATTTATTTGTTAACTGTATAGCCGATGTTGTCAAGTTGCAAGCAGTTGCAAATAATAAAAACGAAAGGGTAGTGGTGACAGTAGGTATTAATACCACAGTGGGAGGACCAAACATAAGGTGGTGAAATCTATTGACAGGAAGGAGGAGGAGGGGGAAGAAGACAAACAGACGGAGTGGCAGGTGTGCATGCGTCAGAGAAGTGGGAGTAGATTAAATAAGGTGTCTGAATAGGAGGTAAATATTGTGAAGGAGTAGGAGGTGCTCTAGTGCTAAATCGTAAATAACTACTGAGTTACTGTTTTGATTTGCATATTGCTGGGTTGGGCAAGACTGACCGTTCGAGACAAGGGGTCTTCCTTGTTTGGAATAATGTGGGTTTTGATGGTGTCAAAGAGATTTGACACAGGAGGGAGAGAGAGAGAGCGGGGGGAAGGAACTAGAGAAAGAGAAAGACAAATAAAGCGAGAGAAAGAAAAGAGAAAATGAGAAAAAGACAGAAAAAAGAAAGAGAAGAGAGGAAAAAGGGAAGAGAAGAGAGAAAAAAAGAAAGAGAAGAGAGAAAAAAAGAAAGAGAAGAGAGAAAAAAAGAAAGAGAAGAGAGAAAAAGAAAGAAAGAAAAAGGAATGAGAGAAAGAAAAAAGAACGAACGAATGAGAGAAAGAAGAGAGGAAAAAGGAATGAAAGGGAGTAAAATAAAGGAAAGAAAGGAATGAAATTAAGGAAAGAGAAAGAAAAAGAGAGGAAAAAAGAATGAAGGAGAGAAAGAAGAAAAGAAGGGACGAAAAACAGATGAAATGAAAAATGAGAGGAAAGAAAAATGAAGGACGGAAAGAAGAAAAAGGGATAGCGATCACATATTTCAAAAATACCATAAAAGTTTTTTTTTCATGTTTCTTTTATTAAGGTTATCTTAGTCTGGCAAAAGGCGAAAAATATAGAGCACCTAATGAGGAGTGAACTCAGTAATAGTAGTTTATTAACCACTACTCGTCAAAAGGCAACCAACTATAAGTGTTTAACATTAGACTGACCGCTAAAATATGGTACGCTTTAAAACATCAAGGCATTTATGAAATAATGTGTGAGAGACATCAGTCCTTCACACACCAACACACTTCTCTTATTCACTAGGTCTCTCACATTTTCACCTGCTATTTAACATCTCTCTCTCTCAGACACATCCCTTTTTCTCTACCTTACCTACCAGGTCTCTCTCGCTCTCTCAAACACATGCAGTCTAACATCTCTCTATGTCAAACACACACACACCTGTCTTATTTACCAGGTCTCTCTCTCTCTCTCTCTCTCCCATACACATCCCTTTATTTCTGCCTTACCTACCAGGTCTCTCTCGTTCTCTCTCTCTCTCTCCAGATATCTAACATCTCTCTCTCTCATACACATCCCTTTTTCTCTACCTTACCTACCAGGTCTCTCTCGCTCTCTCAAACACATGCAGTCTAACATCTCTCTATGTCAAACACACACACACCTGTCTTATTTACCAGGTCTCTCTCTCTCTCTCTCTCTCTCCAGATATCTAACATCTCTCTCTCTTATACACATCCCTTTTTCTCTACCTTACCTACCAGGTCTCTCTCGCTCTCTCTCTCAAACACATGCAGTCTAACATCTCTCTATGTCAAACACGCACACACACACAGCTGTCTTATTTACCAGGTCTCTCTCTCTCTCCAGATATCTAACATCTTTCTCTCTCATACACATCCCTTTATTTCTGCCTTACTTACCAGGTCTCTCTCGCTCTCTCTCTCTTAAACACATGCAGTCTAACATCTCTCTTTCTCTCTCTGTCACACACACACACATACCTGTCTTATTTACCAGGTCTCTCTCTCTCACATTCTCACCTGCTATCTAACATCTCTCTCTCTCTCTCACCCCCCCCATCTTATTTATCAAGTCTCTCTCTCTCTCTCGTAATTTAACATCTCTTTCTTTCTCTCACAAACACACTCTTATCTCTGTCTTACCAAACAAGTCTCTTTCTCAAACACACTTTGTTTAACATCTCTCTCTCTCTCACACACACTTGTCTTATTTACCAAGTCTCTTTCTCTTTCTCACCTGCTATCTAACATCTCTCTCATACACATCCCTTCATCTCTGTCTTACCTGTCAGGTCTCTTTCTTTCACACAAATGCTGTCTAACATCTCTCTTTTTTTCTCACACACAAACACACACACACATGTCTTACCAGATCTCTCTCTCTCTCTCTATCTATCTCTCCAGCTATCTAACACCTCTCTCTCTCACATACATATCCCTTTATATCTGTTTTACCAACCAGGTCTCTCTCAAACTAACATATACATGCTGTCTAACCTCTCTCTTTTACACACGTCTAATTTACCAGGTTTCTCTTTCTCTCCCTTTCTCACCTGCTATTAAACATCTCTCTCTCTTATACACAACCCTCCATCTGTCTTACCTATCAGGTCTCTCTCTCTTACACACATCCCTTTATCTCTGTCTTATCAACCAGGTCTCTACCGCGCTCTCTCTCTCTCTCTCACACACACACACATGCTGTCTAACCTCTCTTATACACACACCTGTCTAATTCACCAGGTCTCTCTATCTCTCTCCCTTTCTCACCTGCTTTCTAACATCTCTCATACATAACTCTTCATCTCTGTCTTACCTACTGAGTCTCTCTCTCTCTCTCTTAAACATATCTTAACATCTCTTTCTTTCTCTCTCTCTCACATACTCATATTTTACCAGGTCTCTTTCTCCTTTTCTCACCTATTATCTAAAACTTGCCCAGTCGGCTGGGGCTGTAGAATACACCGACTGCTTCTCTGCAGAGGGGTAAGACACACCCCCCTAACGAGTGTCCTGAATATGACACTAAACAATCTGATGGTGAGGTTCCAGCAATGCTGGAGCTTTGGGGAATGCGAAGTATCCCTTCATTGCCATTGCTCCCAGGTCCACTCTGGCCCGGAGTGGTAGCACCTGATAAGGGTCCTCTCTATGGGTTAAATAGAACTAACAGCATACTTATGCTAAAATGAATTGAGTAAACTGAATAGCTTGAAATAGAAACGTTTTTGACAATTAAACCCTACTTACACTTAAACTGCATGCTTATGCTTAACTGAATTATTTCAAATAGAACTGTTTTGCAACATTAAAACTGTATTTACACTTAACTGAATTATTACATATAACTGCTTGAATAGTTTGAAATGGAAATGTTTTTGACAATTAAACTGTGTACTTATGCTAAACTTAACTGTTTTCAATAGAATAGATTATTTACATAAAAATGGATTTGGCATTAAATAACCTAAAAATGTTGATATGCCATAAAACCAACCAAACCAAACCAAACCAATTATCTAAAACCTCTCTCTCTTAAACACATCCCTTTATCTGTCTTACCTATCAAATCTCTCTCTCAAATTTCACAAAGTTTAAATCATGCTAAACAACCACAATTGATTGTTTCACTAACGAGGTGGGGTTGATGAGCAAGTATGAATGTATTCACTACTCACAAGGGTTCGATATCTGTGGCCTTGTGCCAACCACTCTCATGGTATATTTAAAAATGGAGCTCCGAACAATTTAAAACTCCTTCTCCATAAAAAATGGCTTCAACCCTTATTCTTTCTTTCTCTTGCTTAATATTTTTTTCCTTCTTTCATTGATCATTTTTTTTTTCTTTCCTTTTTTTGTTTCCATTCTTTTTTTTTTCTTTCCTCGTTTCTTTTTCATTACGACTTCCCCTTTTGCTTGGTGATTGTACAGCCCTTATTCAAATATGGCTTTGAAGTAAGAGAGTTTGAACTTTAGTCATTTTAGGATTATTTCTAACAATTCAATTTAGCAGAAGTTATTTTTTTTGCACTCATTTTATATGTCAAACAATTCTATTTGACCTATAGATAGGACTCTGTCAGGTACAACCAGAGAGGACCTAGGAGCTATGGCAATGAAGAGGTACTCCACATTCCCCAAAGCTCCAGCATTACTAGAGCCTCATTATGAGATTGTTTATAGCCATATACAGGACACTAGTTGGGGGGGGATCTTACCTCTCTGCAGAGATGCAGTCAGCGTATTCTATAGACCCAGCCGACTAGGCTAAAGTATTATTATAAGAGGCATAAGAACTGGTAACTCAACATATTTCTCAATCTAATCACAACTTCGATTTCAGTTCTGCAAAGATGCTCATATACATTCATAATAAAAGACTAAGACGAATTTTCAAAGCCGCTGCTATTTCACTCTGTAATTCCCTAAATACTTGTCCTGGCTTTTATAATATTTCTCCTTACTTGAGCAAATCCATTTTAAATAGCTACAATATATTCCATCTTTAGTTAATATATTTCCACATATATCATAATTTTATGCTTTCTCTTTTTCATCCTCCTTTTGATTCGAAATCTTTCTCAATAAACAAACGGAACATAAATTCTACACAATATTTCTAATAAGTCAAATGATGTAATCTAAAAAAACAAACTTCACTAATAAAACAGTCAACTTTTTCTTGTTATACAAAATTTTCCCAAGGTTTTTGTATTTTGCACTTTTAAACATCCATCGTTGATTTTACATCACTAATATCATCCCTCACAGTCCTGATGATGGTTTATTAGAACCAAAAAGCAATAGTGTAGACTTTGCTTCTCAATAAATCTCTCCTACTTGGATTACCTTGTTATCAATTTTTCCTTATACATTAGTAATTCTATTTATCAATACAACCAGTAACATGTACATAGCTGTCTGGTTTTAGACAATCGATAATGATTCTTATGATGGAACAGTTCTATTTGACTCACAGGTGGAACCCTAATAAGTAAAACCACTTTGGGTCAGAGTGGACCTGGGAGTAATGGCCATGATGCTATAACCTGATTATACTCAGAATGAGTCCAGATAATCAAAAGAGTAAAATTTGACACAGATTAAACAAGAAAACAAACTTTGATGAAGTTAGACACCTCCCATGGTGTAATGGTTAGCAAGCTAGATTACCAGATAATTTTTAGGGGATTTGATTCCCACTAGGTGCACTATACTTCTGACCATGTACCACAGTTGAGCTTAGTAAATAACTATTTGGATCAAATACCGACTTACGCTACAAAAAATTCCTTGACCAAATGATCAGAAATGTTTTTGAAAAATCCAATTACAGACACATTGATTTTAATGGCATTTCAATTTGTCTAGGGTTATTTTATGCCTTGAGGTTAGGGAATCTCATACATTGTATATTTATATTTACATTTTGTTTGTGTAGTTGCTCAGGTTTGGTTTTGGTTTCTTTGTTTAATTGCATATCAAACTCTGCAGGTTATTTAATGCCAAAGCCATCCTTGGAAAAGAACAGTAGTGGCACTATCTAAACTATAGCTAGGGGAATAAGAGGGTTTATACTTTCCAAGGGTATTACTCCAAAAGTGAATGCAATAGCCTGACTGGAGTTTGAACTCACTCACTACAATGTCACAGTCCAGTATGTCAGCCATTATGCCACAAGAAACCCCCCCCCATTGTTGTTTAAGAGTTTCTTTTTTTTTGTTTGCACATGTATTCCATCAAATAAGTTGTAAGTTAGCCAATCATAGTCGAGGGTGACCCAAAGGCTCACTTTTCAATAGCTAATACTCCTTTCCCTGGATTGCTCCACTTAGCATTATAAGGTATGGATCAAGGTTAAGTGTTAAGCAAGGAGGCATTAAGTACCATTTTTTTGAGTCTTTGGTATGGCTTGACCTGGGATTAAACCTGAGTCTCCCAGACCATTGACAAACACTCTCAAGTATTGCTATCTAATACAAATAATTTGCACCAAGGCTCATGATTAATGATGTCCTATTGTCCCAGAGACACTAGAACATTTGTTAGGAACACTGAGCCCCCAACATTGGGAATATTCCATGAGTCAGTCAAATTTTTTTTTTCAAAATAATTATAACCAGATGAAAAAATTTTGCAGATTTTTATATCCTAACTTTTTTTTAAATTTGTCAAAATCAGGGTAAATTTTTCTTTTTTACAATGGGTTAAGGACAACAACCCATCTGTGCCAAGACAGCTGTCTGCCTTGCTTCTTTTTAAACTAAAACTAAGTGTCGAAAACTGAGTTTGAAACTGTGACCTTATTGCCCAGTCAGCTGGAGCTGTAGAATACACAGACTGCATCTCTGCAGAGGTGTAAGACCCCCCCATGAATGTCCTAGATAGACATTAAACAATCTGATGGTGACACTCCAGTAATACTGGAGCTTTGGGGAATGTGGAGTATCCCTTCATTGCCATCACTCCCTGGTCCACTCTGGCCTGGAGTGGTAGCACCTGATAGGGTCTTATCTATGGGTCAAATAGAACTAAACTGTGTGCTAAACTGAATTGCTTGAAATCGGACCATTTTGACATTTAAACAGCGTACTTATGCTAAACTGTTTGAAATAGAATTGTTTATATGTATAAAAATGGATTTGGCATTAAATAACCAAGAAAGGTTGATGTGGTATAAAACCAAACCAAACCATTATCATAGGACTTCGTTAAAATGATAGTGCCACTTAGAACTTGTTCAGCAGAAAGATGTGAAAGACTGAACTCATCTGGATAATAAAACAATCACATTAGTGAGCTAAGGAAAATTTTGTAAACTTCTTGACTTTTTTCACAGAGATGAGGGAGAAACCTATCTATTTCAAACCATAGGGCCATTGGCCTAATGAGTAGAGTGCTCGTCAATGGTCCGAGAGACCAGGGTTCAAATCCAGATTGAGTCATAGCAAAGACTCAAAAAATGGTACTTGATGCTACTTGGCTAAACACACAGCACTTATAAGATGAGGATCAAGGGTAAAGTGGAGCAATCCTGGGAATAGAGTAGTGCCCTCCCCTACATCTCGGTTTAGTAGTTATTGAAAAGGGAACCTTCGGGTCACCCTCGACTAAGGTTGCCAACTTTTTCTTTTTAAGACTTGTAAAAACAAAAAACCTCTAAAGAAGATCTGTAGACACTATTTGCTTAGATGTGGCACAAGGACAAACGGGCACCCAATGAGAGTCAAACTCACTCGTGTAGGTTTGCTAGTCTAGCTTGCTAACCATTACACCACCTGAGGCGCCCACATAGACTTCAAGTAAATGAACTTCATTTCTTATTCCTTTACCATAACATTTCATCCTTTATCTTCAAGTACCGTAAATTGCGACTGGTATATAAGTCTGCCTCAAGAATTTTAGCTCAAAATTCTGGGTTAGACCAATACTTGCTGTATAGATCAACCACCATAAATAATAGAAGACCAAAACTTACCCAAAAGGCCTAAATGAGAATAATAAAAGTCCGCAACCGTAGTCAAGAGTGACCTGAAGGCTCCCTTTTTGATAGCTACTATACCAAGGTGTAGGAGAGGGCGCTACTTTTTTCCCAGGATTGACCCACTTTACCCTTGATCCATACCTTATGATGCTGTGTGTTAAGCAAGGAGGTATCAAGTACCATTTTTTAAGTCTTTGGTATGACTTGACCTGGGATTGAACCCAGGCCTCCCAAGCCATTGGTGAACACTCTAACCATTATGCCAATGTCCAGTTAAATGAGAATAGGCTATGATAATCTGTCGCAAAAACATATACTGAGATCAAACTGGGTACCTCGGGTGGTCTAATGGTGAGCAAGCAAGACTAGCAAACCTTCATGAGCGAGTTGAAGTTTTATTGGGTGCCCCATCTGTATGGCCTTGTGCCACATCTAAGCAAAAATGTTAGTAAATTACTACTACTTAGGTCAAATTACTTGCATCAACATATTGATTATAATACCTTTCTCTATATGGTTTACATACACACACACACACACATATATATATATAAGCATGTTTGATTAAATAATAAAGACACATTTTGTCTATATAATTTCATTAAGATCCTTTCAAGTTTCCTGATAAGTACCTTGGTTTCAGGTCCGAATTGGTGGATGAATTTACCAAAATTGTTCTAATTTCTGTGACTTGACTACTGTAAATTGTAGCACATGAGTTGAATTTTTAAGCCTAAAAAATTTTTTTTTCATTTCTTAAATATTCCATATTTCTTGATAATCTTCTATTTCTATTGATAGCATTCTGTTTTTTAAATTCATCAGCAGCTCAGTTTTAGCCAACTCTGCGTTTACATAATTTTGTTATGTTATAAAAAACTTTCAAAAGCTCTTTAAAATACACTCTTTACACATGCAAGCAACCCCTGATGATGGCTTATGAAAGGTCTGAAAGCACTCGGGACAATTTTAGTAAGTTCATCCACCAATTCCAACCTAAAACCAAGACACTTATCAGGAAACTTTAAAGGATCTTAATAAAATTATGTAGACAAAATGCTTCTTTATTATTTAATCAAACATGCTTTAATGAAAGATTGCTGCCCAACTACACAAACATATGAAGTGCATAAAATAAGTTTCCAGACTTTTTTCGTATAGGCACTTTTATGGATAGTACACACATGAAACTCTAGTCCCCTTCCAAGTAATCTCCTCCGGCTGCAATGCACTTGTTGTACCATTCCAACAACTTCTGAATGGCCCCATTGAAATCCTCTTGTGTGAACATGTCAATGACCTTCGTCACAGCCTCTTTCATCTCCTCAATTGTCTCATAATGACAGCCTCTGAGCTTAGGGAATACCAAAAAGTCACAAAGAAGAAGGTCTGGACTATAGGAAGGCTGAGGAACTGTCTTGATGTTCATCTTGGTCAAATAGTCTGTGACAAGGATGGAGTTGTGGACTGGTGCATTGTCTTGCTGGAAATGCCGCTGGCCTCTTCTGACAGAATCTCTTCCTGAACTCCCTCAAAACCTCAACATAGTAACCCTAACCCTAAGCCTTTGGCCAATCAACTCTGGTGCATTGACTTCCTTGCACCCCCCACACCTCTCATCATCTCTTACAGACTCCCTGGCTTCCTTGAATCTCTTATGCCACTCAAAAACTGATGCTCGATTCATGCAAGATGGTCGAAAAGCAGTCTGAAGCATTCCATACGTTTCTGTGGCATTTTTTCCAAGTTTAAAACAGAATTTTATTGCATATCGTTCTTCTAAAGTCTCCTCACATCCAGATTGCATTTTTGAAATTCACCAGCTGTGAAAATCAGGTTTTAGTAGGGTGCATTCCAATTGCTGCTGTAGCAGTTCATTTGAACCTGAAATCATAAAAATTGGTCAGTCATCTCATAAGATATATAGCAATAACATACAGAATTTTCAAGAGTCTATGACAATTTTAACTGCCCATATGAAAAAAGGCTGGAAACTTATCATATGCACCTCGTATATACATTTCTTTCATGGGAAATTTTCAAATTTAGTTTTATACCGGTTGGTATATTATAGGAAACCAACAAAACTCAACAAAGGACCTTAATTTGCATTAGTTTTAGAATTTTATATTAATGTATTAATTAGGAGGTGCCCGTGGTGTAATGGTTATCGTCATAAGAAATGGACACGGCGACACGAGTTCAAATCCTGGACGAGACTGATTGCATTTCACATAGCACTAATACCCTTGGGAAAGCTATGAATCCAATTATTATTCCTCCAGCTATGGGCAAATAGTAGGGAAGACTAGGTTCTACAGCCTTGGTGAGGCAACTAGTCTAGGAGAAGGAAAACTCTGAATTCAAACCAGTTAAACTCCGCTTAAAAATTGACCTTGTGTCATATCCTGCCCAAGTGGAGGGGTTGGGTAAATATGATATTAATGTATTAATTTGTTAAATATGTTCCCCACACAAGAGTTTAAGTTGGAAATGTTAGCGGAAATCTGTTGGAGTTTCAGTAATTAGTAAATTGTTAAAAGTATTATTTCACTGGTTGACCACTCTGGGGTAAAAGTTTGGATTTTAGTCCTACCTTAGGAGTCGACTCCGAGCTTTGTATAGATTTTTTTAGGCTTAAAAAGTCAACTAGTACGCCACAATTTACAGCAGTCACAGAAATTTTGAAAACTATCTACTTATATAAATTTGCATTTTTTTTTTTTTTTTGTTGTTGTTGTTGTTATTTATCCCTAAAAATTACGGCTGAATTGATAATTGTAAAGAGCCCTTTTAAGAGGGTTTGTGTTCAGGTGTGAACATTTTTTTACAAGATGTCTCAACGTGTTGAAATAAATCTTGTTTGCTTATTAACATAGAGTGAAGTTAATTGTTGCTTTTTATAACACAAGATTTTGGTGTTTATTTTTTCATTCAAAGGAAAAAAATTGAATAAAAAGAATTTTGCTCATGCTCCTAAAAAGAAAAAAACAAAACATTTTTGGTCTGGTTGTGTTTCATGGCATATTAAACCATGTGAGTTATTCAATGGGAATGCTATTTACTGTTCACCAATGGCCCAGAAGACCAGGGTTCAATCTCAGGTTGAGTCATGGTACTTAATGCCTCCTTGCTTAACAATCAGCATTATCATATCATATTTACCAACCCCTCCGCTCGGGCAGGATATGACACAAGGTCAATTTTTAAAGTGGACTTTAACAGGTTTGAATTCAGAGTTTTCCTTCTCCTAGACTAGTTGCCTCACCAAGGCTAAAGAACCCAGTCTGCCCTACTATTTACCCATAGCTAGAGGGAGAATAATTGGATTCATACCTTTCCCAAGGGTATTAGTGCTATGTGAAATGCAATCAGTCTCGTCCAGGATTTGAACTTGTATCACCGTGTCAATTTCCTACGACGATAACCATTACACCACGGGCACGAGCATTATAAGTTACAGATCAAGGTTAAGTGGAGCAATCCAGGGAAAGGAGTATTAGCTCTTGAAAAGTGAGTCTTTGGGTTGCCCTTGACTATGGTTGGCTAACTTACAACTTATTTGATGGAATACATGTGCAAACAAAAAAAAAGAAACTCTTAAACAACAATGGGGTAGAGTGGGGGGTTCTTGTGGCATAATGACTGACGTACTGGACTGTGACATTGTAGTGAGTGAGTTCAAACTCCAGTCATGCTATTACATTCACTTTTGGAGAATACCCTTGGAAAGTATAAACCCTCTTATTCCCCTAGCTATAGTTTAGATAGTGCCACTACTGTTCTTTTCCAAGGATGGCTTTGGCATTAAATAACCTGAAGAGATTGATATGCCATTAAACAAAGAAACCAAAACCAAACCTGAGCAACTACACAAAAAAAAAATGTAAATATAAATATACAATGTCTGTGATTGAACTTTTCAAAAACATTTCTGATCACTTGTTCAAGGAATTTTTTGTAGCGTAAGTCGGTATTTGATCCAAATAGTTATTTACTAAGCTCAACTGTGGTACAGATCAAGGTTAAGTGGAGCAATCCAAGGAAAGGAGTAGCACCCTCCCCTATACTTTGGTGTAGTAGCTATTGAAAAGGGAGCTTTCAAGTCACCCTGGACTACAGTCAGCCAACTTACTTACTATATAACCCAATAGCAAATAGGTAACATTATTTTCAAATGAAGCCAAGCTCATTTGTTTGCACGCAGTAAAATAGCTTCAGTTATTGAAATCTAACACTAATAATTCTATTTATTAAATCGTTTCAGGTTGAATTAAGTTATTTGATTTAATGGCATATCAATCCTGCCAAGCCCTGTTTATACATATATATCAAGTGAATAGTTTGCAGGTAACATTATTTTTAAACTCATTTGTTAGCATACAGTTAAAGAGTTTCAAGTATTTCTATTCAACAATAGTAATTCTATTTATCATATTTACCCAACCCCTCTGCTCGGGCAGGATATGACACAAGGTCAATTTTTAAGCAGAGTTTAACAGGTTTGAATTCAGAGTTTTCCTTCTCCTAGACTATTTGCTTAACCAAGGCTGAAGAACCCAGTGTGCCCTACTATTTACCCATAGCTGGAGGTTTGGTTTGGTTTCTTTGTTTAGTGGCATATCAACCTTTGCAGGTTATTTAATGCCAAAGCCATTCTCCTAGAAGAACAGTAGTGGTACTATTTAACCCATAGCTGTGAGGATAAGGGGGTTCATACCTTTTCCAAGAGTATTTGCCCAAAAGTGAACGTAATAGCGCAACTGGAGTACGAACTCGCATACTATGATCCCGCAGTCTATCGCTTTAACCATTACACCATGAGGACATCCCCCCCAGGAGAATAATTGGATTCATACCTTTCCCAAGGGTATTAGTGCAATGGGAAATGCAATCAATCTTGTCCAGGATTTGAACTCATGTTGCTGTGTCCATTTCCTACGACGATAACCATTACACCACGGGCAATTTTATTTATCAAGTATTCTTAATTCAAACAACAGCTGTGTGGTTTCAAATAACTAATAATAATCTTTAGTAAATGATTGAACATTTCTATTTGACCCATAGAGGAGACCCTAACAGATACTACCAATTCAGGTCAGAGGGAACTAAGAGTAATGGTATTGAAAGGGTACCCCACATTCCCCAAACTCCAAGACAGTAACCTTACCATCAGATACAGTTTAATGTCAAACCCAGAACACTAAATGGTTTCAAGTATTTCTATCTAACATTAATAATTCTATTCACCATTATTTATTCGTCTGCACAGTTATATGGATTCAAGTATAGTAAATGATTAAATAGTTCCATTTCACCAATAGATGAAACCTCAACAGGTACTACCACTCCAAGTCATATTGAACCAGTGAGTTATGGCAATAAAGGAGTTCTCCACATTTCCCAAAGCTTCAGGACTAGTGCCTCACCACCATATGGTTTAATGTCATATCCTGGACACCAAAAACATTTTGATTTAGGGACAATTTAAATTGTTTTTCAGGACACAGGTAAAAAAAAAGTTAGTCTGAAGTCCTGATTTGCACATAATTTTATGGTTTCAGATATTCCTATCTAATCCTAATAATTTTATGGTTTCAAGCAATTATTTCTGTTTAATAATAGTCATTTATTTGTACAAAGATATATGTGTTGTATAGCCACATACATATACAAATATATACAGAACATAATCAAATGTAATGATGAACTTCAATGAATGAACGAATACACTTCTTTATAAAAATATATCTCTCATACTTTATTCTCGAAAGGGTAATGTTTCTTATGAGTGAGAGGTGAGTGGAGACAAGGACAGACTGCTATATTGACCCAAGTTCTTCTCGTGACCATAGCGGCACTTCTTCATCTTGGCTGGGGTTGCTCAACCGTAGGTCACTGAGGGCCCAAAGCCCTCTGTCTGCCGCTGGCTCTCACTTCAGCATCTTGTCTCCAACTGACTCGAACCATCTGTGCACCTGGTTATATTATTGTTTAACACCCACCTGCTTTTGCTGTTCTTCTGCTTATTTACAAAGGTGCATCTCTTGATTGATGGTTCGGTCGAGGGTCAATATATAACATACGGTTTCAAGAGACAAATAATCATCTCAAGTCAATGATGCTTCTATTTAGCAAGAAGTGAAGGATTCTAATTAGCATTTCATAGTTGACACAGTTGTCCATAATGATATTGATGCTTCTATTTAGCAAGAAGTGAAAGCTCCTAATTAGCATTTCATAATTGATGTAGTTATCCATAATGATATTGATGCTTCTATTTAGCAAGTGAAAGATTCTAATTAGCATTTCATAGTTGACACAGTTGTCCATAATGATATTGATGCTTCTATTTAGCAAGAAGTGAAGGATTCTTATTAGGATTTCATAGTTGACACAGTTATCCATAATGATATTGATGCTTCTATTTAGCAAGAAGTGAAGGATACTAATTAGCATTTCAGAGTTGACTCAGTTATCCATAATGATACTGATGCTTCTATTTAACAAGAAGTGAAGGATACTAATTAGCATTTCAGAGTTGACACAGTTATCCATAATGATATTGATGCTTCTATTTAGCAAGAAGTGAAGGATTCTAATTAGCATTTCATAGTTGACACAGTTGTCCATAATGATATCGATGCTTCTTTTCAGGACAGACTAAGGATTCTTATTAGGATTTCATGAATATTAACTGTCCATGATGATATCAATGTTTCTGTTTAAGAAGAATTCTAATTAAGATACTTATCCATCATCATCATTATGTCGTGCCGCTAGCACGGATATAAGGATACTTATTACAATTATATAAAAAAATGTAAATGATTAAAAAAATGACGGACCCTAAAATAATTTTGTGGCAAATTAGATTGGAAATCATTTTATTCTCTAAGAGCATTTTAAGTGAAATGATCTAATACAAATCTTGCTATGATGTGCCGTTTTTTTCTGGGTTACCATTACAAACAAACATGAGGATTTTATTTAACAAGGAATTGATTTCAATCGATAGTAATTTCGTCATTGTTTTGAATTACCTCTTGCCATTTAGCAGGTAGCCTGTTGATTCCTCTCAAGTAAAATCCAGCTGCTTCTGAGCTTAAGATGTTTATTGCAAACATTTTTAGCTGATCTTCTTGAGAACATTTATTTTTTGTCATTCAGAGCATTTTGCAGAGAAAGAAAAAGATGAAAGTCACTAGGGGCAACATCTGGTAAATAAAGTGGATTAAGTAGAACAGACCAGTCTAAACCCAATATCTTTTCCTATGTGATTCTTGCTGAATGTGACCTTGCATTATCATGAAGAAACATAATGTTTCTCTTATTGATGAGTGCAGGATGTTTTCTTTGATGATTTTTATGCACACGTTGCAGCTGTTAAGAGTAAAGGTCTGCATTGTGTGTGTGTGTGTGTGTGTGTGTTTGTGTAATATATATGTGAAGGAGATTTAAAAACTCAAAATTGATAATACTGTGGTGTTCCAAATGTACACCTGCCCGGTCGGCTGGGGCAGTAAAATACACCAACTGTTTTTCTGCAGAGGGGTAAGACCCCACCCCTGCAAAAAATGTCCTCGATATGACATTAAAAAAACTGATGCTGAGGTTCCAGTAATGCTGGAGCTTTGAGGAATGTACAGCATCCCTTCATTG